>SKCR01051426.1:0-178405 GCA_019454045.1 Zanthoxylum bungeanum
TCCCTCTTCGGGATATTTTCTCATCGTTTTCTAAGAGAACGAATTTTCGGGCCACCTCCAGGGCGGTTGCGTAGTCCGGGGTGTCTTGGATCTTTAGTGGGTCCATAGCCTCCCGACTTTCAATGTTCCCTTCAAGCTTTCCAGGGCCTCGGGGGATTCATACCCTCCGACTTCGAGTACCATATTGTGGTATCTTTCAATAAATATTTTTAAAGGTTCATCGTCTCCTTGCTTCATAAGTCTTAGTTCTCCAATTGTCTTTCTGGGGACACAAGCCCCCTTGAAGTGTCGTATGAATGACTTTCTGAGTCGTGTGAAGTTGCTGATGCTTCTTGGGGCTAGGCTTCTATACCATAGGATGGCCGGTCCGGCTAGAGTTAAGGGGAATACTTTACAAATGGCGTCCCCTGTTATCCCTTGTACCTCTATTAGTAGGACGAAGCCTTCGATGTGGGTTTTGGGATCGGTATGGCCCTTGTATGGCGTCATGGTTGGCATGCTGAATCTTTTTGGGAATTTCTCTGACTTTATTTCTTCCGTGAGGGGGGACTCATCTTTGCCGTCCTGGACATCCCCTCTGTCTGTATTGGGGTATACTCCCCATTTGGCCAGCTCCTCCCGTAACCAAGATTTCATGCTGCTGTCTTTGGTTCCATGACGCCTCTTGTGGTTTCTTTTCTTTCTGTTATCTTGGGAGTGGTGCTTCTCAGGCTCGGTATCTTCCCGTACCTTTTCGTCATATTCTTTCCCTCTTCTCCGGGGGTGTTGTGAGGGTTATCATAGGAGGAGTCTGGTGATGATTTGTCATCCTCTTCCTCCCACATGTCCTTAGTCTGGGAATCTTTATGCACCTCCACAGATCTTACCCCGTAGGGGCCCCTCCTCCGGGGTCTGTCGTCCTCACTCGTATCAACAATTCTTTTTCCTTATGCTATTTCATTCCTTTCGGCGCTAGTACTGGTCTCGAATTTTCCGTTGTGCGCTCCTTCTATCTTTTCCAACCGGTCTACTATGGTCTTTAGCAGGGTTTGGTTTTCCTCCCTTTCTTTCCTTAGGTTCTCCTCGATCTTCTCCATCCAATCTGCAGCCGAGCTCCCTGATGATTGGTGGTTTCCGCCTTCCGCCATCGTCTCACTACGTGAGTTGCTTTTTGTTGGTTCCCCACAGACGGCGCCAACTGTTGACGGCTGATTTTGGTCTCAGGGGCAATATGAGAATATCACTCCCGAGACAATCCTCCTTCAATAGTGAATTTGTTTGGTTATGGGGGACCAAAGGCAAATTTAGCGAAAGCAGATAAACACACCAATCGACAAAGAGATTTAACGTGGTTCGATGGATTTTAGATCCGACCTACGTCCACGGACAAAAACATGATGGTACTTCTTATTACTTCAATACGCTTCTCAGGTCTCCCTTTTTGTTTTTACAAGTCAGAGCTTGATGATTCTGATCTTTGATTTCCCTCTCCACTCTCAACTTTCAACTTGTTCCTCTTATGCACACTCTACCCTTCTATTTATAATAGTGAAGAAATCATATTCCTATTTGTACAAGAATTTCCAGTTGGAGATGGTTTCCTTTTCCTATCAGAATTCCTACTTAAATCTTCTTTTACTTCTTTTATCCCATTAGGACACTGATTTATTCGTTTCCTCGTGAAAGTAGGATAACTCATCCCTTTTCCCCGTAGAAATAGGACTTCTTATCTTTCTGGAGCATGTCTCGTCATATGGTCGGTCTGGACATGATCGGCTTCAATGGTCCTCTGACTCATGAATACTGCGCGCCGATCTGATAATGCCCGGTAACCCGAACTTAAGTGGTCGGTCACTTATTACTAAGTGCTCGGTATCTTACTGTTGGCTTCATAACATTCATGTGGTCGGGTCGGCATTTAACTATTTCGATGAAGAAGGGAATTACCATTTTACCCTTGCGATACTTCTTGAATATTATAGGTTCTGAAATCACCATCAACATATATATACTAGTTTTTGCCCGTGTCTACGGCACGGTGTTACAAAATTAAATGATTTTATTTTTTAATTAAATGATGCCCGTGCCTACGGCACGGTGTTATAGAATTAAATGATTTTATTTTTTAATTAAATGATACCCGTGCCTACGGCACGGTGTTACAGTATTTGGCCCGTGCCTATGGCACGGTGTTACAGTATTTGCCCGTGCCTACAGCACGGTGTTACATAATTAAATGATTTTATTTTTTAATTAAATGATTTTATTTTAACTTTCTATTTTTTAATTTGAAAATTTGAATTTTTTGACCCTTTCCATTTTAATTTGAAAATTTTTGACATTTTCCATCAATCAATTCACTCTCTTTCCTCCAATTACCAATGAAATGATCTGGACCGTCAATTAAGCCACATAAAGAGAGCCGTTTGATACACTCTCTTTCCTCCAACACCATTCTCCTTTATTATATAGATATATATATATATATATATATATTATATGTATATTCTTTTTTATTTGTTAAATAAATATTACAAATTTCATATTTATTATATTTATTTTTTGTTTATTTATTCATTTAATTTTTGTGATTTTTTTTTAATTTATTTAACCCTACTTATGTATTATAAAAATGTTCTCATGTATATTAGAAAAATATTTATTTTAAAAATAGTACAAATAACAGCATAAAAAGTTTCACTTAAAAATATAAAAACATAAATTTTAATCTATGTTGTCTCCAAAGTCTCCTCCTGGCGCACTTGGTAATATACCCAATATTTCGTACCATAATAGATTATGAATCCTATAAATTAAAAATGAATCAAAAAAATTAAATGAAAAAAATACAAAATCTGTAATATTTATTAACAAAAATCAAAAAATCAAAAAATTATAAAAAAATAATTAATAAAATAACAAATGGAGTTATAATTAGTATATAATTATTTTTAAATTAATATATATAAATATATAAATTTTTGTTATTTATAATAATTGAGGGAGTGATTTCACACAAAGGGAGAGATATTGTGGTAAAATTATAAGGGGACAAAGGGGGGAGTGGTAGAGGGGGGGTGAGAGGAGTAATTTACATATTTATTTGGGAGTGCTGATCTTCTCCCCCCGCCATGCCCCTCTTTTTTGTCTCCCCTGAAATTCCTTAAATGCCCCCTCTTTCTTTCTCCAAAATTCAATTTCCCAATAAACCAAATATATCCCATTTTTTATATATTGATATATATATATATATATATATTATTATATATATATATAAAAAGTATATATATAAATATAAAAATAACATATATATTTATTTTATTTTATTAATTAAATTTTTTATTTCATAATTTTATAATTTTTTTTAAATTTATATTTTTTGGTCTTTATATATATATATTTTATTTGTTTAATAAATATTACAAACAATTTAATAAGACAAACAACTTTTAATAAGGAAATATAAAAATCAGAATTAGAATCAGAATCCACACTACTTTTAATAAAATATTTTTTAAAAAACGTTTTTAATAAAATATTAGATTTATTAAACAAATAGACTATCAAAAAAAATTATTTTATAAATTAATTTTATTTGGTTGAATTATATTTTTTATATATAAGTAGTATTCTTAAATTAAAAATGAATCAAAAAAATTAAATGAAAATATCAAATCTGTAATATTTATTAACAAAAATCAAAAAATCAAAAAATTATAAAAAAATAATAATTAATAAAATGGTAAAATGAATTATAATTAATATATAATTATTTTAAATTAATACATATAAATATATAAATTGTATCATGTATAATAATTGATGGGAAGTCATTTAACACAAAAGAAAAGGGTATTGTGGTAAATTTACAAGGGGGACAAAGAGGGGTGAGTGGCAGGGAGGGGGGGGGGGAGTAATTTCCTTATTTTGGAGAGAACGTGATTTGGATTAGACATCTCTATTATGACTATTGTGTTTGAGTTCCATGCAATATATTCATTTAATTTTTGTGTTTATTTATTAGAAAAACATATATTTTAAAAATAGTACAAATAACAACATAAAAAAATTTACACTTAAAAATATAAAAACATAAATTCTACTCTATGTTGCCTCCAAAGTCTCATCCTGACGCACTTGGTGATATACTCAATATTTCGTACTATAATTGATTACGAATCCTATAAATTAAAAATGAATCAAAAAAATTAAATGAATAAATACGAAATCTGTAATATTTATTAACAAAAATCAAAAAAAAAATCAAAAAATTATAAAATAAAAAATAATTAATAAAATGGCAAAGGGAGTTATAATTAGTATATAATTATTTTAAATTAATATATAAAATATAAAGTTGTCATGTATAATAATTAAGGGAGTGATTTCACACAAAATGAGGGGTATTGTGATAAAATACAATGGGACAAAGGGGGGAGTGGTCAGAAGGGGTGGAAGAGTAATTTACATATTTATTTTGGACAGAACGTGATTTGGATTAGACATCTCTATTATGACTATTGTGTTTGAGTTCCATGCAATATATAATGGAACCATTTTAATTTTATGTAAAGGATAATGATAAATAGAATAAAATATGATTAAAGAGGAAAAAATTATCACTAAAAACTATCATTTTGATGGTATAAATAAAAATAAAAAAGATCCATACGACATCGTTTTGATGATAATTTTATTCTTATTTAATCACCGTTTAGTCTTTATATTATTAATTTTATTAAAATGCTATATATATATATATATATATATATATAATTATAATAATATATTATATATATATTTGCAAGGACATACATATTTTTGTAAGAACAATCACAATTTTTTATGAAGAAAGTCACACTTTTATAAAGAATCATTTTTTATAAGGGCAATCATATTTTTTACGAGCATAATCATATTTTTAGGTTTGTATTATGTGCAATATAATGACTTTGAGACTGATTTTGACCTTGTGAAAATGTTAATTTGAGAGATGTTCCTGATAAAAAAATTATGTAACATTTTAACCGATTGTGATTTGAAGTTTAGAGGAAGAGATATGAATGTGAGAAAATAAGTGATATATAATCATCAATCTCTTATAAAAATATAAGGGCTTTTTTTTTTTTACATTTTTTTCGAAACATATGGAGAATGATACTTATTTTAAAATTTATGATTTGTAAATTAATATTAATATATATATCTATATATATAATATATATATATATATATATATATATAATACTTTATATTTTGGGAAATATTTTATTTTTGAAATTAAAAGTTAATAAAAATAAAAATAAATTCATTTATTAATTATATAATAACAGAATACGTTGAAATTATTGAACTTAGTTAGAGATATTTTATGTCATTTCACATATAAGTTCGACTCACTGCTTAGAACCGAGTCAAAAATATTTCTCCATATTGGTGGGAGTAAAATTCTCCCCATATTTAAGTGAGAGTAGATCTTATCTTTATTAGATGTAGAACTTTAGATTTATTATAAACTAGTTTTTGCCCGTGCCTACGACACGATGTTACAGTATTTGGCCCGTGCCTACGGCACGGTGTTACAGTATTTGCCCGTGCCTACGGCACAGTGTTACAGAATTAAATGATTTTATTTTTTAATTAAATGATTTTATTTTAACTTTCTATTTTTTTAATTGAAAATTTTTGACCATTTCCATCGATCAATTTACTCTCTTTCCTCCACTTACCAATGAAATGATCTGGGCCGTCAATTAAGCCACATAAAGAGAGCCGTTTCATATACTCTATTTCCTCCAACACCATTCTACTTATTATATAGATATTTGTATTGAATAAGCTAGTAAATTTCAGATAGTATGGATTGTACTAAAACAATAAAAGGTGAGTACGAAATGGGAATTGTTTTTTGGAAAAGTAATTCCCCCTATTCATCAATTATATAAGATGAAATATACAACACGGCGTCGTTTCACTTCACCCATTTATAAGCCTGCCCTGCTAGAGGTAGGTAATTTTCGAATTTTCGATCCAGGATTTAAAGTGAAACATTAGCCGAATGAGCACAGGCACGGCGGATCTTCCAGCGGACGTGACGTCAACGATTCTGTCGAAAGTCGGTGCCATCGACGTGCTGACGAGCGTGCAGCGCGTGTGCTCTTCATGGCTGCAGATCTGCCGCGAGCCGGCCATGTGGCGGAACATCGACATGCACAACATGGGAGATCTGTGGGACATGGAACATGACTTGGACACGATGTGCCGCCACGCCGTTGATCGTAGCAACGGCCAATTGCTCTCTATCAATATCGAGTACTTCGCTACCGATGATCTTCTCCACTACATCGCTAGTCGGTAATATATATAAAAGGAATCTTTTCAAAATTCTATATATATATATATATATATATATAAAGAGAGAGAGAGAAATAATTTATGATTGTAGGTTTTACGGTTTTATTTTTTAATTATTTTAAATAGGTAAATTTCCGAATTTATATTTTTAATTATTTTAAATAGGTATTCGTCAAATGGAGATTTATTTTGTCATTAAAATTTTGATTGAAGAAATGGTTGTAGGAAATAGGAATAGTCTTCAATTGAATGGACATGCTCATCATTATTGTGCTTGGTATTTGAAATTAAATTTATAGGTGGCCAATATTTATTGGGTCGGTAAAAATGGAGTTCCTGAATGTCAGAATTTCGTATTTGTTGTTAGTTTTTCTATACTAGCTGTTGAAAAACACTGGGTTGTTATGGTTTCTACCAATGTTTAAAAATATGTGGCGGTGCCTCGAGGCGGCCGACCATTGAGGTGCGAGGCGGACCGCCTCGAGGTGGCGAGGCGGGCGCCTCGATCCGAAAATCGGAAAAATAATCAAAATCGTAATATCAGAATAATAAAAACATGTTAAATCCAAAATACATTCATTTATTCATAATTCATAATATGTTTAAAAAACTATTGATAACTAATCCCTAATTCAATTATTTAATCACTGATTTTACCAAAATCAATTCAACCTAATACCCAATTACCGATTTTACATCTAGTTTAATTAAGAAACCTAATAAACAAATTAACAAATCAAAAACCCTAATTACTGATTTTACATCCAATTTAATTAAGAAACCTATAAACAAATTAACAAATCAAAAACCCTGATTTTACATCCAGACAAAATTGAAAAAATTGGGAAGATTGTTACCAGAAACCACGTCGCCGAGAGAGACCACGTCGCCGAGAGAGAGAGAGAGAGCAGGGTCGCCGAGAGAGAGAGAGCAGAGGAGGCCGAGAGATGGGACTTTGAATGATAAAGAAACCCTAGAAATCGACCGCTTTTTTTTTAATAAGTTTTACCGAAATGACAACGTTTTGGAAACCCCAAAACGTCGTCGTTTCATTTAAAAAAATTTAAAATAAAAAAAAATATATTTTGCGTGAGGCGGCCGCCTCAACGCGCCTTCGCCGCGAGGCGACGACGCGGCTCGACCGCATTTTTAAACAATGGTTTCTACACTAGCTGTTAATGTTGGACGGTGATTAGAGAAGTTGACTGGAAAAATAGTAGTGCATGTCGTGTAGTTTCCTTATATATCTTGGTTTACTTCACTAGTGGCCAATTGGATTTTGATTGAATAGTCTCAAGTCTTAACAGTTAGCTGTCCTCTTCTTATTTCTTCTTTACATTTTTCAAGTTGAAGTAAATTTTAATGACGAGTTAGAAGAACGTGGATCAAGACTCGAGGAAAAGAATGCAGACGTTTGTGTTAGTTATCTATTCACGGGTTTTGACATATAATTTCCTTTCATGAGGATATTGTTTGATGATGAAAACTTGAAGAGCTTTAGGCTATGTTTGGATTGATGGAAACTTGGAAATGGATGGTTATAATGGAATGTAACTTAAAAAATTAAAAACCAATGTTTGGTTTGGCGTAAGGGGTGGAATGGAGTGTAAAGGAGTGGAACTGGAGATGAGTGTAAAAAAAAGAGCTATTGAGTCATTGATACTTAGCAGCCCAAATTGGGGTGTTGTGGAGGGAATGTAACATGGAAAATAACATTATCTGTGAAGATGAATTTGCCCCTTACAAAAGATTTGTTTTTGTTTTTTGTTTTTTAAATTTTATTCTAAAATGAATGATTCTAGAAAACGTTAGGCGCTAGGCATACAGTGGGGCAGTGCCTAGCGCCTAGGCCTTCTAGGCAGTGTTAGACGTTTTTTTTTTTTATTCAAAAAATTTAGTTAGGATTAAAAATTTGGGTTCGATTAGGTTTAGGATTAGGATTTGACAAATTGAGGTCAATTAGGGTTAGGTTATGACTTTCATATTAATTAGGTTTAGGGTTTAGTAAATTAAGGCCAATTAGATCTAAGATTTGGAAAATTTGAGTGTCAGCCACCAGTGGCGGTGGGAGGGACAAGATGTTTTGGTAGTTCAACCCGCCCAAGCTATACCCAAGTGTCGCCTTTAACCAGTCAAAAGTCGAGTTGACTAGTCAAACATACATAATCTTATCTAATGTATAAAGAATCATAATTTATAATACTTAAGACACCGCTCAAATGCTGCAGGCGGCAATTTAAAAAACCCTCTCAAGCACTGCTTAGGCGACCTTTGACATCATAGGGTGTGTGAGCCACATGCACCCCCATCTCTGGCAGTGGATCCGGACATGCATCCCTTCCAGTTCAGAACTCTTCGACCATTGCATTTTCGGTTACCACGTGCTAATAGAATCAACCATTTTTTGTAGATTTGAATGTCGTTAGCAATGTTCTAAAATGCGCTAAGCGTTAGTCGGGCGAGCCCTTGACAATTCCTCAATTGGCAGAGAATTCAAAATTAGGATTTTTGATTTTGGAAAAATTTGGACAAATTAATCATAGGGAAATGTTGTTCGAGTGATATAGATGGTTTCTAAATTGTCAATTTTTAGAGACCAACAATATTTGAAGTAATTAGGATTTTACTAGAAATTAGGGTTTATACAAGTAAAATTGGGGCTTTTTTGAAACTTATGAGACAGAGTTTATTTTGTAAAATTAGGGTTAGGGTTCAGGTCAGAGGGTAAAAACCGGCGTCGACAGGTTAGAATTTCAAATTTTGGCAACGCTCAATGGCAGTCTGCTGCCATTGTTCGGCACACGAGCTGATCATTCATGATCATTAGCTGCTGGCCATTGCAGCTGCTCCATCTACGCACCGATCGGAGCAGTCTTTTGTCGTAGATCTATGCTTTTACATGAAGCACCACCTAGAACCACCGTTTTGCTGGAAATCGGTGCGCCAGGTATCGCTAGGCCGCTTTTTAGAACACCGATTTTCAGTGAAATCAGGATAGTCAGGCGCCGCCTAGGCCGTCTTTTAGAGCATTAAAATGGGCATTACATTCCATTATATTACTTTTTTTTTAATGATCAAACAATGTTTATAATTTTTTTTTTCAAACTAGGTTATGGTCTCTATTCCATTCTATTATGTTGGGTGGGTTACATTCTATTATAAACCATCCTCCCCCATCAATGCTAACATAGTTAAGATAATTGTTTCTTTCGAGTATTTAAGTGATTAGTTATCATTAATAGATTTATGTGAATATCAATGCGAAAAGTGACCTAATGGTGCATTCAGAGGTGATATAAAAAATGAAATAGTGAGATCAACACAATGATTTTTTGAATGAAGAAAAATGAAGGAGATAAAGAACGAGAATAATAGAGAGCAGGAAAAAGTAAGTGTTCTAAAAATCGGTTGAGGCAGCCATCTGAGCGGTGCTGAGATGTTAGGCGGTGGTGCTCCGTCTCCTATAGGCCCTAAACGGTGAAGAAAATCGGTGACGATGAAACTAAGAGAGAATCATTGAGAGAGAAGACGAATGAAAGATGAGGAGACTAAGAGAGAGACATCAACAACTGCTCATATTAGAGAAGAAACAATTAGGATTTCTCCAACTTGCAAATATTGATGGGCCAGACCCAAATTTCTTTATCGACCCTTTAACAATATAACAAAACATTATGTTAGTAAACTCATTTAGGAAATTGAAAATAAATGGGCCAGGTCCCAAATTTGTTTTTTTTTTTCTAATTTTTTACGTTACAAGCCCAATTAGTCAAATTGTCAACCATTTATTTATAACAAGAAGAATTAAAACTTAAATTATAATAAGAATAACAAAAACTTTAATGTTGAACCATTTATTCTTTAAACAACTATTATATGATTGTAAAATTGATTGTAAAAAAAAAATTGAAATAAAAAATGAAACCGACTAGCCTATCCATCTCGGCATCGTCTAGAAGGTCTAGGCGCTAGCCGTTCTCCCACCGCTCGATTAGCGCCTAGCGTTTTTTAGAACATTAGAAAAAGTGCAATAAGCATTCATGCCTTTATAGATAAACTATTAATTCTAAAATCTGTGTACAAATGTTTTCTGGTATGGTTGCAAGTTCTAGTAATCATTGTTCTAAAACACGCTATGTTTACGTTAGGTGCCATATGGTTGCCGTGATTTAGGGCTAGTCGGCCCTATTGGGCGAAAACAATATAGGCAGTAGATCGGCGTCTAGACGGCTTTGACGCCGCCTGGCGTTGCCTTGCATTGCTGACTTTTTTTAAAAAAAAAGTTATTACTCATCAAAACCACAATTACCCATTTATTAAGAGCCCCAAAACATAGCCTCAAACACCGTACAGCCCTCAAAACGCAGTTGTTTGAGGACTGTAATCACCCCCAAAATGGCGCCATTTTGGGGGTTAATAAACCTTAAATGACGTCGTTTGGGGTTTGATTTAAAAATAAAGGGGTCAACTCTGCGCGTTTTGGGGTTTTTTTTTACAACCCTAAAACGGCTCTGTTTACAAATTACAACTTATTTTAAATTTTTTTAAAAAACAAAAGAAAAAAACACAGTTGTATTTTCTTCCTCTAATCAAAATTAGGGTTCAAGTCAATTTGGTGATTTCCGATTTTGGAAAAATTTGGAAAAATTGATCGTGGGGAAATATTGTTTCAATGATAGGGAAGGTTTCTAGATGGTCAATTTGATGAGAAACTAACAAGAATTGAAGCAGTTTTTCAAAAAATAGGGTTTATGTCTTGAAAAATTGGGGCTTTTTGAAATTTATGAGATAGAGATGATTTTGTTAGATTAGGATTAGGGTATGACAATTGGTGCAATTAGGATTAGGGTTTTAAAATCGGCCGCGGTGAACGGAGGCTTTTGACAACGAAATTGCCAGAAATGGCGGCCATTTTGATGCACCACCTATCCCCAACGATCTGAAAACGTGCAGCCTAGGCGGCGCATTTTAGAACACAGGCAACTATACTTTTTTCTTTTGTAAAGAGAATATTGTAAAAAAATTTGTTGTGTTAATTTGCCAGAATCATAATGCACATTGCAACTTTTACTTTTGTAGTTCTATATTTGTTTGAGAATGTTGCCTCTGTAGTCAGATACATGGATGGTAGGGTGCAATTAACAATTAATGGAGAGTAAATGTTTGATAATTAGATGGAATTGTAACAAATTGGTCCAGAAAAACCCTTGATTATACATGGAGATGGTTTTTTTTTAAAATTTTTTGTCTTTGATTTTTAATTAATCTTCCACCTTTGTTATTGAACGCATTAAATTGTTGAATCTCAGAGTTCCATCAATCAGCTTCAATCTCAGTGTTCCATCACACGATCAACTTAAGAGAGATGTTCTCTATGATTTTCTTTTCAAATGTATAGAAACATCATCTTTGATCCAATAGTAACTATACTGACTGAATTTTTTATCATATGGTGGTTATTTTTTCATTTCTAATTTCCAAAATCAAGTTCTTTTCCAATCCTTTTTGCAGATCAAGGAATCTCAGAAACCTTAGACTTGTGTCATGTGGCAGCATTTCAGACCAGGGATTTAGTGAAGCTGTTAAAGCATTTCCATTGCTCGAGGAGCTTGAACTATCATACTGCTCAATATCACAAGAAGCATTGAAAACTGTTGGGAGACTTTGCCCTCTTCTGAAATCATTGAAATTGAACAGACTGGGTTATAGACGGCCAAAAATAGAGTGTGATGACGATGCAATAGCTATAGCAGAAAACATGTCTGGATTGCGTCATCTCCAGCTATTTGGAAGTAAGCTGACAAATATTGGCTTGCAGGCTATTCTTGATGGTTGTCCTCACCTTGAATCACTCGACCTGCATCAGTGTTACAATGTTAATCTGGTTGGGAATTTGCAGAAAATATGTGCCGAGAGAATTAAAGATTTTCGTCGTCCTGATGATTTAACTGTTGGCTATGAATCCAATGCAGATATGCAAGATGTTTGTGGAACATCTGGAGAAGACTACCCATCAGGTATTTCTGATATTGAGCTTGCGTCTGATGAAGATGATTCCTATGAATTCTCTGATTATGAATTTGACTATGACTTTGACTATGATTATATGTGTGATGATGATTAGGGGGTCAAGCATGGTAGAATAAGAGTGATTTGTGCTCTTTGTACTCTTCTCTCTTCTCCAATAATTTCTCTATAGTCCTCAGCTTACATATTTTGTTATGTGATGATGATTTTATCATTTTCTACCTTGCATGTTAAACATGAAACTCAAAACAATATTATTCTATGCATTCCGCTCTTTCTTTGCGTGTTTTTGGATTTATTTTTTTATTTTTTTAAAAAAAAAAATATTTCCCCTCTTCTTTTATTATCACCTTATAAGCGGCTTTCATGATACTTGAGCTCACTTTTATAAAAAAGAAAAATGTTAAGGTGGGGACAAAATTATCATGTCTTTTTTATGATGATTTTATCTTCGTTAAGTCTCTATGTCATTGCTATTTGTACAATAGTATATTTTAGTTTAATATTAGGGTTTGATTTTAATCTAATGTCTTTTCTTTTATAATTTTGTCAATGTTTATTTTCATGTTTACTTGAAGTTTTAATAATTCCAAGATTGTTGAGGTCACGAATATATTTATTGATGTCATATTATTTTGTTTAGTATTGACTCTGGTTTCTACATCAACCTGAAAATAATCTTTGAATGTGGTTGGTGGTGGACCAATTAGATTTTACTACTAATTTAGAAAGAAACGAACACAAAAATATTAAAAAGGAGTGATTGAAGTTCAATTCATTGCCAGAAATATCTTTGCTAATACAAACGGAATTAATGAAGAAAAACGCTACTTTGCCTGACGGACGAAAAATTATATTATGTTTCGGGTGTATATGTCATCTCTCTCACAATAGCTGGATTCCACACTATAATATACACCCGAAACATGATATATTACCTCCTGACGGACATGCCCGACAAAAGGCAAAGTTACAGTGGCGCGCCACTTCGACTTGAAAGAGCCAGAATTGACAGGAATTAAGGCCACACGGCCAATAAATTTAAGACATAAACTAGCATAAAAATACTTTGATTTGGTGGTCAGATGCTTACACGCTATTGATGGGAACTTGAGCTTCTTGTTAGAGACAAGGCTTCAATGTTAAAACTTAAAAAGTGCTTCAATTAAAAGTGATTCCTAAAAGCAATTTGTGAGAGAGAGATTGCAGTATCCTATATTCCATCAAAATGGCCAACTGCCCCTTTTATTGTCATTGATATCAGAAAATATTTCAATTTAAATTATTAACTTAAATTTAAATATTAAAATTTTAGTCATTGATATCAACAATATCATTAAATATAATTTTGACTGAATAAATATATAAATATCATTTGATTGATTTATAAATAAATGGCAGAACAAGTAAGCATTCTTGTTATTCCATTGATGATATCTAGAGCACGCCGCAATGATTCAGAGCCATTGTTTATACCCTTTTGAGATCTAGGGTTCCTATGAGATTTAAATTGAAGTAAGTTTGATATGTTTTGATGGATGATAAAATTACCATTAAATAAAGCTATATATTGGTGCAATACGGTATATAAATTGATTCTGAGATTCATGACAGAACTAGTAAATAGTAATATCCATCTGATATACTAAGCCATAAATAAGCTAGCTATATAATTTCTTGATTCCTTGAATATCATCATCATTTAAATCCTTAGTTCTTCCCGGATCCGTTAGGGGCCACATAATCGCAGCTTCAACAAAGCTATGATCAAGCCCCAGCACATGGCCGAGCTCATGCAAAGCCACAGTCATTATGTCAAAACTGCCAGGAACTGCACCCAACACCCATTTCTCTTCGGCATCAAAATGTACCCTCCCATTGGTCGGAGCATAAGCGTAAGCTAATCTATGCCCCGGACCGTCCATGCGCTCAAAATTGATCTTGATATCAGCATGTTCGAAATCATCCGACCCTTGGAATGTGAAGGGTACCCAGTTGCTCCACTGTAGAAGAGCTACCCGTACTGGCTCATGAGCGTCAGCACGAGTCCCGGGCTGAAATGCATAGGTTAGGGTTTTTTTGTTTAACGGCCATCTCGGGGATCCTTTGAAGAAAGCATAGTGAGTATCATAATGAGAAGAACTACTATGCATTCTTGTTCTTCCATTGATGATATCCGGAAACCCACAACGGGGCTCCGCCATGTTTGATACTGTTTTGAGATCTAGGGTTCCAGTGGCATTCAAGTTGAAGTTTATTTGGTAAGTCTTGATGGCTGTCTTTAAGGTTTCATCAAAATAGTCATCTAAGGTATTGTTTTGAATATTTATGTAGCCAAGTGTTTGGAGGTATTTTTTGAGTGCATTGATTCCTTTCACTTTGTCACCCATTTGAGATCCTTGAAACTGCTTAAAGAACTCTAATGCCGATGGTTTTGTTTTGTTGTTTGAGGCTGAATCAACTGCATGTACTAATAAGAGGATTTGGAAGAGAAAGAAGGAAAGGACTAAAAAAGTTTTCATGTTTCACAAGTTTGATGGTGAAGTTGCTTAATTTTTTATTTATTTTTTTTTTTTTTGAAGGCTCATTTTTATAGGCTTTCTCATTTTGAGGTACTGCTGAAACTTATTATATTACTTCAAGCAAAAAGAGGCAGGACAGCAAGAATTTAAGAATCTACACTGGTTAATTGCTAAAGTTGACTTTTGACAACATGCTTTCATTGTACACTGGTTGTTTTTGCCAAATTTGAAAAAATATTGCAAATTTGCACGTCTTTCATTGGGATTTATCTTCAGGGTCTCAGGTTCAAATCTTGGGTAGCACCATTGTAAAAGCCTGGGACAGCACCGGTTTACCAACACATCAATTGATTTACATAGGAACCAATCGATCTTTGGTTTATGAAATCATATTACTTCTAAATGTTTATAATCGTGAGATTATTAACAATAAGGGAATTGATAATCTGGATAGACTACTTGTTTGGAAATTAAGAGAGATGCACATCGAAAAATATTTGAATGAACTAATTGTTAGGGTTGGTGCTCTGAGCGACAATTTCTTATGTATTTCCCTGTAAATACTCTTGTAAGTATTTTATTAATGAATAAAATAAACAATTTCTATAATATGAATTCTTTTATTATATGGTAAAGACGTAAATGACCATAGAGTGATTGGTTATGATACAGTTGCAAAAGCGTCGCAACTGACATTGAGCAGTATCATAACAGTATCATTCTTTAACTGTTCCTGGTCAAGGTTTATAATTACTTGGTCAGTAAGTAAATCCGCTGAGACCGGTACGTGTCGTATATTGGAATATTGGATTCCAATGGTTTCTCAATGAATCATGAGTCTCGGGAGACTCGTATAGACACATAAGTTTTTATATCGGATAAACACTGAACGACTTACCGAAGATTCTTAATAGATGGTACACCAACGTCAAAAAAAATCTTCTCGGGTTGAGTGAGCATAGTGATCATTCGACTTGAGATACCACTGTGGATGTATGAGGTATCCTCCACACTTTGATGACAGTCACTGTTGGACAATTATGACCCATAGCGTCACTATTGTAAAAGACATTGTGGTTTTTGTATAAATTGACTATGTGACAATTGAAATTATTATTTTATCATTTTGTAATTAGATTACTTAAAATATATAAATGATAAAAGTCCTTATGATTAGTTCTGGATTATAAAATATGAGACAATATCAATCCACTAAGATTTAATCATTAAATATCCCTAGTCGTAGTATTATCGAGACTGGACATCGATAATGCGTAATAGACTAGTATTGCACTTGTGCGCGTTGTGGGAGCATAACGACATAGTTCTCATATATTTAAGTATTGGATACTTATGCAAGTGTGATAGGAGGTTGTGTTTACCGATGGTACGGGAACAGCTTCGCTCCGGATATACCCCTCGGAATCCCATTAGTAGTATGACTATGTGTCTATGGGAATCCGAATCAGGGTAGGTGTATTTGGTCTTAACCTGAGACTTGCATCGCTAATACTTGCGACAATCAAAACGCTTTAGTTTTGGTCGTCCGGGACTTTGACAGGTTCTGTGTACGCCTCTTCTGAGTTTATTGAGAATCGTAGAGTATTGGGTGTGATGTCAAGATGGAAGTATCACTTCAGTCATATGGAGATGATGATCACGCATGGATACAAAACTGATACTCTTATGTGTTGCAACCATCGGGATAATGTGACAAGGTCATGATTATCCGATTAAAGAGACTAGTTGCTTGTGATCCGATATATGCTTCGTACGGGGCAGATACTATTCCAACCTCAGGCCTTGCATGTGACATCAGATACTGGATCGCAATACGCAATACTACGTATTCTATGCCTGACAAAGATTGTATATTCCAAGTAAGAATATTTTTGGAGAATTGGGTAGGCACGGTGCTTTGCTAGAAGTCAACCATGTCTTGTAAATCGGTAAGCACGTGGTATAAGGTGCGCACTTTATCGGATAGTCCGATAACCGGATTTACTGCCAACATATCCAGAGGTCTCTTGGGTCGCTTCCAAAAGATTCACCGATGACAGTTGACTCGATTAGAATTAATCTAGGATTAATTAAGAGAGAGAGAGAAAATTTAATCTCGAATTAAATGTGTACGGAAGAGAGAGAACACGATTAATTTGGAATTAATTGGTAAAATAATTTAATAGTTAAATTTGATTTTTCTATTTAATTTATTAAATGGGATAAAATTATTATATCAGATATATTTCAATACGAAATTAAAGTCGGACTTTAATGCGAGCGACTGGATTAATTTAGAATTAATTCGTTAACGACGTTCATAAATATTTGCGAGGCATCGTTATTTAATTGAATTAGATTTAATTATTTAGCAACGAAAATTCGTTTAGTCGGATTAAATGAATCCGAGCCGCGACAAATATTCGTAGAGAACTTTTTTTGAATTTTGAATTCAAAAGGGGTGTGGGGCCCACTTCACATGTGTGAAGTGATAGTTGAGAGAGTGGTTGGCAATTAAGCCAATACCACTTGCTTTTCAACCACCAAGTTTTGGTTTTGTGAAACCAAGACTCTCAAATACCAAGATTAGGTGAAAAGGGTAAAAGCCTTTTACCAAAACTCATCTCTTTTTCATTACAACACAACACAAGGAAAAACACAATTTGAAAACCCTAGTTCATCCAATTTGGGCGTGAGCTTCTTGGTCTTCTCTCTTGATTTTGTGGCAAAATCATTCAAAGCTAGCACTTCAAAGATCAACAAAAGTGATAGGGAAACAACTCAAAGCTTGGAATCAACATTCAAAGGTTGGATCTTGGAGATATCTTCTCAAAATTTTAAATTCCAATCCGTTCATTGTAAATATATTCCGCAACTTATAATGATCATAGTCACACACAATCATGCTTAATAGATCCTTATCATGTTCTAGGAACACTAACAATGGTATCAGAGAGCCAATTTTAAGCTTGATTTTTCTAGGGTTCTTGAGACTTTAATTTGTGGCTTTTATGTTTTGAGCATGATTTCTTCAAATTGATTGTTTGAGTATACTTAGAATATGATAACTTGGAGTTATGTATGATTAGATTTGAGATAAATTGATTGAATCAAAAAAATCCAAATATCCTTACCATGGCCGAATTCACTGCAGTCCACTGCACTTTGAAATTTTTAATTTTTACAACATTGGATGTGTTTAATGCATGATATAAATGTTGATTGTTGGTTTGATTAGATTGGAATCAAAGTCAATAATGATTATGTTAAATTCAAAGAGCATGACAAGCATGAAATGATATGTTTTGCTTCAATTTATGTTGAGCATAAATTGATTGATTAAACATGATTAATTAGTTAATTGATATTTTGGAAATATTAAGTTTAATTAATTAATTATGGCTAATACACTTTAATTAAAATAATTATGATATTTGGAATATTATAATTATATTAATAAGCCTTTAATTTGAATTGGGCTAAAAGTGTGTATTTGGGCTTAATGGGCTTGGTTAAACTAAGTTTGGTTTTAGACTTTTGGATTGGATCCAATTGGGCTCAAAACCAATTCCATAAAGTCCAAATATAACACTTGGGCCTTTAAAGAAATTAATTTGGCCTAATGGGCCTAAATTAATTTGTTGGCAATAAGGTGATTCCTATTGGGCCTTGGCATTTTGGGTTTGATCCATTATGCCAAAGCCTATGCCTTAAGAATTAATTAAAAGCCCATTGGACCTTAATTAAAATGACATTGGATGTTATTGGGTCTTTGAGACCCATTAAGATTGAATTTGGAATCCAAGTCTTTAAGGTAAATAAATAAGTGTAAATATTTAATTGGAATTAAATTGGAATTAGTATTGAATACAAATAAATTGGATTTAAAGTTGTAGTTCGATATAATTCAAGAATACGTACTTCAAAGTATTTATTCTTAAACGAGTTGGACTCGAGCAAATCAAATCATTGTTTGAACATTGGATGATCATTAATTCAAAGATTAATTAATTGGATTAGAATGATTGAATAACATGCTTTGTGTGAATACATGAATGTGTTGATGAATAATGTATATCAGATAGATTAGAATGGTGAGGGCAATTTTGGAAATTGTTGTAATTTTAGAAATTATTAATTGGAACTGGGTGTCCAGCCTTTTATCTCCTTATTCTTTGTAATTCCCTTCTCACCAATTCCCCTCAATATGAATGATATTTCTTTAATTGTATTATGTAATTGGGTAGAAGTTAGAATAGTGCTAGCCGGGGAGAAGAAAATGAGTAATTTGTTCTAGGAACAATTTGTGAGATATCCATCCGCATATCATTATTAATTTATTTATCGCGCCTTATTATGTTTTTAGAATGCATGCTTATGGTGTATAATGAGACCTAATCAAAGATAATTAATTGGTTGCCAATTACGAGGAAAACCCTCAACAAATATTAAGCGTTTTCCTTCCATTGAATGATTCATTCTCAAGATCCAAGATTGGCATTGGTTTGTTGGCCAAAGTCAAGACCTTTGTCCATCGCGGATGTGTTTGAATCATGAAGGCTTTATTCCATATCGCATGTCTTGGGCAATTTGTGATTTGTTGTCCAAAGTCAAGATCACTGCTTGTTCATCGACATGGATTATGAAGCTTTCCTAATTCAATGGGTCCCGCTAACCGGAATCATTAAGCTTGTTGAGCCAAAGCCAAGGCTTAGTTGAATCAGAGGAAAATGTTAGGCAAATATATTGGATATATTGACATATATATTGTATATATGTTTCGGACTTGGAGGTCCACCTACCGGATCTAGGAATTGGATGAGATCCAATTGATCTTAGAGATCTACTTAGTTAAATATCATACAGCTTGTTGGCCAAAGTCAAGGTTGTGTGTTATTTAACGGGATCCTAGCCCACTAGGAAACTAGATTTCCCGAGTACTCAACAGAAGGGTTAGAGGCTCGCCGAAAAATAATGGGAAACTAGTATTGAATTTGCAATTTCGTTCAAATACTTGCCTAATACGAGCTTTCAAATTATTTCGTCAATTATAAATATTTATTTGTTGGACTAATATTCTATTATTTTTCTTGTAACAGTTAGACTGTACCCATACATTGTTAATTGAATAGTTTGACTATTGCAATTAAGATGACATGAAAGAACAGTGTCAGATACATCATCATGGGCGATAATGTCTTCAATGGTGCAAACTTTTCTGACTGGGATATGAATCTCAGAATTGTCCTGAGATCCGAGAAGTTGCTCTATACTATAGATACACCTCTTGGGCCAAAGCCTAGATCTGATCAGATAGTTGAGCTAGAGCTTTGGAAGACTCATAGCGATGACAACTCGACTGCTCAATCTATAATGCTTGCTGCTATGACTCAACAATTTCATCGTCAGAACAAGGGATTGGATCCTTATGATATGATTGCGAAGTTGCATGATCTTCATCGATCTAATCTTAGACTGCAGAGTTATGAGTTGCAGAAGAAGCTCTTTCGTGCTCGCATGTCAGAGAGTACATCTGTTGAACACCATGTGTCGCAGATGATTGCTGACATTAAGCAGCTGGGACAGATGGGCATTGTCTTCGAGGCTGAGACTTCTATAAATTTGATCTTGCAGTTTTTGCCCGACACTTGGAGTGGGTTCATCATGAACTACAATATGATGAACCAAGACCATACTCTTGGAGAGTTAATGTCCACACTGCGTGAAGCAGAAAAAGAGCTCCTAAAGGGCAAGAAGTGCGAGGCGCACTTCGTTTCAACATCTCGGTCTTCGAGGGCTTGGCCCAAGACGACCAGAGGTGTAAAGAAGAAGAAGAAGAACAAGGGCATGGCCAAATCGTCAAAACCTTCTGGGAAGGGTAATGACAAATCCCAAGATGTATGTCTGCAGTGCGAGAAGCGGGGTCACTGGAAGCGTGACTGCCGCGAGTACAAGGCACACATGAAGGAAATCAAAGCGGGCAAGGCACTGGCTTCAGGTATGTTTGTTATAGAAATAAATATGTCTACTACTAGTCTTAAAAATTGGATTTTTGATTTTGGTTGTGGTACTCATATATGTACTGATGTGAAGGATCTGCAGATTAGCAGGAGACTGGCCTCAGGGGAGATTAATCTACGCATTGGAAATGGGACACGAGTCGCCGTTTTGGCCGTTGGCACTTTTGTTTTGGAACTGCCCTCGGGGCATGTACTTAAACTTTCAGACTGTTATTATGTACCCCGTTTGACTAGGAATATTATTTCCGTATCTTTATTAGCCCAATGTGGCTATACTTTTGTTTTTAGAAACACTGGGTGTTTTATGTATAAAGATGATATGGAGATTTGCACAGCTGATGTAAATAATGGTCTTTATATTTTGAATATAAATCAATCTCAAACATATAATGTAACAAACAAAAGGCTTAAACTAAGTAACAAAGATGAAACTTATATGTGGCATTGTCGTCTGGGACACATTAACAGGAATCACATATCCACACTTTCGAAGAGTGGGTACTTGGACAGATTTGATCCAAATTCATATGACGTCTGCGAATCTTGCTTATTAGGCAAAATGCCTAAATCACCTTTTAGCGGTAAATGTGTATGACCGGTGCAATCACACGCGTATAACGCAAGCGCACGTATCGTTCAAGTAGTATAAAAATATCGATCACACGAGGACTTAATTCCTACTATTGTTATTAATTATTGATACTATTTATTTACATGTATCTAATTATAGGGAGAAGAGAATTGATTGCTTTTGGTTGGTTGAATGTGGATTTGCTAATTAAAATAAAAACAGACACAAAAGAAAATACTAAGGAAAAGACTGAAAGATCTAGGGTTGTGACTCCATACAATATTATCAGAAAGATGAATTGATTCTCTTATATATGTGTAATAAATTAATTTGCTAACCTGGAACACGATGATATGCAAAAGCCTCTTCCGATGGTCAAACGCAAATACCGAGTATAACCCAATTGAACCATATTCCTATGTCAACCACATTACTTGGATTCATTAAGATCAAGTTCCAATTATGGCTACCCACGCCCGACAGGTATATTCCTATCCTGTAAGGAAATCTATTAAAGGGTTATCTATCCTCAAGGAAGATCGTGAGCTATTGAATCTAGGGCTGAAACCTAAAATCCCTATGTCTAGTTCATTTTAAGTTTACCAAATCAATCTTATTAATGGCCAATTAACAAGAAGTATTAAGCTTAAGACTCAATAAACAAACTAAAGAACTACCCATAAAAAGAAAATCAATTATTAAGTGTGGATATGTGTTTCATCACTTCCCTAGAATAAAAATAAAATGTTGGGGTTGGAGGATCCACATTTAATATTTCTTATCTAGGAATCTCACTTATTATAATATATAAATTATTTTCTGTTCTACTTTCTCAGGAATTAATAATGTTAAACAATTAAAACCAGCAATATAGGTGGTAATCTATTTAGTCCAACTACACCAGCTATATAGGTGGTAATTATCTGTCACATAAAGACCAGCCATATAGGCGGTAAAGTAATTATATTTAACCCGACCATATAGGCGGTAATAAAATCTGACATTAATTAATCCGGTTAAATTATAATTTATAAATTATAATTAAGTGAGATTTACCTAGATAATTATATTAAATATTTCACATTTTACTCCAGCGGAAATTTAACTACAAAACATAAAAGAAAAGAGAAGAAGAAGAAGAACTACTATTATTACTGAAAATTAAAATACATAATTTAAATATATTTATATTTACAAAAACTAGATGCAATCATCTAAAAGCAGGGAAAAGTTCCCAAGGAAAGCACACTAAATGAAGTGGTGAAGAGCTCAATTTATAGGCAAACTCGGCAACCGGCGTCGCCACGCTGAAGTGCTTGGCGTCGCGACGCCCACACGCGTATCTGGTCTACGCGGTTTGACCACGTGGATTCTTCGGCACAATCTGGTGATGACACATGGCACGCGGTGAAGGTGGTGCAATAAGAAGGTGACACATAGCACACGGTGATTAGCTGAGCTTTCGGTCCAATGAAAATCTGACATGTGGCACACGCTTAGGATTGGTCCAATGAGAGATAGACACGTGGCAGCATGTGGTTCGCCGGTGATTCGGTCCAATGAGGAGGCGACACGTGGCATGCGTATAGTTTGGTCCAATAGGATTGCGACACGTGGCATCAAGCGTATTTTAGCGGATCTTCTGTGATGATGACACGTGGCATGTCACACGTTAGCAAGGTCGGCGCACGTTAGCAAGATCCGGTGCACGTTAGCAAGTCTAATTTCTCAGATTCTGACACGTGTCCCTCGGCGCATATTAGCATGTCTGGCTTACGTTAGGCGTCGCGACGCTGGAAAATTACCGAATTGCCCTTTTGTCATTTTTTTCTCTATTTTGACCCCAAATTGCTTCCAATGCTTTCCCAAATTTATTCATCTGCAAAATAACACAAAACACATCAAAACATTCACAAAACCGAGAAACTATACAAAGTATTAGGTTAAATGAGTGGAAAATAGTGATATAAATACTAGTCATCAGTGTACGTGCCACCGAACTGTTAGTCCTCGTTCATAGTGACGTATATGGGCCCATGTCTAGCAAGGCTAGAGGTGGATATGAATACTTCGTAACCTTTACGGATGATGCATCGCGTTATGGTTATGTGTATCTTATGAGACACAAGTCGAAAAACCTTTGAGAAA
Organism: Zanthoxylum bungeanum; assembly: GCA_019454045.1. Lineage (NCBI taxonomy): Eukaryota > Viridiplantae > Streptophyta > Magnoliopsida > Sapindales > Rutaceae > Zanthoxylum > Zanthoxylum bungeanum. Next base: position 23,622 of record SKCR01051426.1, read on the forward strand.
TTCAAAGAGTTTTGACACGAAGTAGAAAAACAGACCGGCAAAAGTATTAAGACATTATGGTCGGACCGTGGTGGGGAATACTTGAGCAATGATTTTCTTAATTACTTGAAAGAGTATGGTATTCTTTCACAGTGGACTCCTCCTGGAACACCTCAGTTAAATGGTGTGTCCGAACGGAGAAACCGAACTTTATTGGATATGGTAAGGTCCATGATGAGTCGCACAGAGCTACCTATTTCCTTCTGGGGATATGTATTGAACAGTGCAATACTTATTTTGAATAAGATTCCGTCAAAGTCTGTTCAACAGATACAGTATGAGATATGGACAGGAAAGAAACCGGGTTTCTCATTCCTGAAGATTTGGGGATGCTTGGCATACGTTAAACGTTTGGAAGGTACCAAACTAGAACCCAAATTAGATAAATGCCTATTTGTAGGTTATCCTAGGGAAACCAAAGGATATTACTTTTACAACCCACATGAGAACAAAGTATTTGTTGCTCTACATGCGGTTTTCCTTGAGAAGGAATTCCTTGATGCAGTGGTCAGTGGCAGGAAAGTAGAACTCGATGAAAATCGGAGTGATACTGTTCCTGGCATAGAATCCTCAACGAAAGAAAAACAGTTCATCAGGGATGAGACTGTGCCACAATCTTCGAATACACAAGAATCGCGCAGGTCTGAGAGAGTCAGAAAACAACCTGAGAGGTATGGGTTTCTGATCTCACCTCATGTGGATATCAATCTTATTGAGGAAGACGAGCTGGCTACGTATGAGGAAGTGATAGAAGATATCGATTCCGCTTTATGGCAAGAGGCCATGAAGTCCGAAACCAAGTTTGGACACTGGTTGATGCACCAGAAGGTGTAAAGCTTATTGGTTGCAAATGGATCTTCAAGAAGAAGACCGACATGGATGGCAACGTACAAACGTACAAAGCTAGGCTTGTAACAAAATGGTATCGTCAACGACATGGTGTCGATTATGACGAAACTTTTTCACCTCTTTCCATGATTAAATCCATTCGTATAATGCTTGCTATTGCTGCATATTTCGATTACGAGATATGACAGATGGATGTCAAAATCGATTTCCTTAACGGAAACCTTTTGAAGGATGTTTATATGCAACAGCCTGACGGTTTTATCGTACCAAGACTTGCAAACAAGATTTATAAGTTAAATCGATCCATTTATGGATTGAAGCAAACATCGCGTTCTTGGAACCAACGTTTTGATGAGATCATAAAAGAATATGATTTCATTCAAAACGAGGATGATCCTTGTGTATATAAGAAGGTTAGTGGGAGCGCACTAACATTCATTGTCCTTTATGTTGATGATGTATTGCTTATGGGAAATGATATTCCAATGTTACAATCGGTGAAAACTTGGCTTTCATTAAAATTATCCATGAAAGATCTGGGAGAAGCAGCCTTTATTATAGGAATAAAGATCTACCGGGATAGATCTAGAAAGCTGCTTGGACTCTCTCAGAGAACGTACATTGACAAAGTGTTGAAAAGATTCAATATGGATCAGTCCAAGAAGGGATTGTTACCAGTGTCACATGGCATCACTCTATCTAATGACATGTGTCCTAAAACTCAAGATGAGAGAAATAACATGAGTCGGATACCGTTCGCCTCGGCAGTAGGATCGATCATGTATACCATGATATGTATGCGACCTGATGTCTCGTATGCTTTGAGCATGTGTAGTCGCTATCAGGCCGATCCAAGTGATGGTCACTGGATGGCGGTTAAGAACATCCTTAAGTATCTTAGACGAACTAAGGATGCTTTCTTAGTTTATGGAGATGGAGAACTTGAGGTAACTGGGTATACCGATGCAAGTTTCCAAACCGATAAAGACGACTGTAAGTCGCAATCCGGGTACATATTTTGTTTGAACAACGGAGCAGTAAGCTGGAAATCTCCTAAGCAAAAGAATGTTGCCAATTCAACAATAGAAGCGGAGTATATTGTTGCAGCTGAAGCAGCAAAAGAGGCAGTTTGGATCCGTAAATTCCTAATTGGATTAGGAGTAGTTCCGTTAGCAGTTGAGCCCGTTCCATTGTATTGTGACAATAATGGGGCTATAGCGCAGGCTAAGGAACCGCTGTCTCATCAACGATCCAATCATGTTCTTTGACGTTTCCATCTGATTCGTGAGATCATACATTGTTGCGATGTGAAGATCGAGAAGGTCACATCAGATGACAACATTGCAGATCCGCTGACGAAATTTATTTCACAGTAAAAGTTTGAGCGACATGTACATAGTTCAGGTGTTAGATGCTTGAGTGACTGGCTATAGGCCAAGTGGGAGATTTTTGGACAATTATGACCCATAGCGTCACTATTTGTAAAAGACATTGTGGTTTTTGTACAAATTGACTATGTGACAATGGAAATTGCTATTTTATCATTTTGTAATTAGATTACTTAAAATATATAAATGATAAAAGTCCCTATGATTAGTTCTGGATTATAAGATATGAGACAATATCAATCCACTAAGGTTTAATCATTAAATATCCATAGTCGTAGTATTATCGAGACTGGACATCGATAATGCGGAATAGACTAGTATTGCACTTGTGCGCGTTGTGGGAGCATAACATCATAGTTCTCATATATTTAAATATTGAATACTTATGCAAGTGTGATAGGAGGTTGTGTTACCGATGGTACGGGAACAGCTTCGCTCCAGATAGACCCCTCAGAATCCCATTGGTAGTACGACTATGTGTCTATGGGAATCCGAATCAGGGTAGGTGTATTTGGTCTTAACTTGAGACTTGCATTTCTAATACTTGTGACAATCAATACGCTTTAGTTTTGGTCGCCCGGACTTTAACAGGTTCTGTGTACGCATCTTATGAGTTTATTGAGAATCGTAGAGTATTGGGTGTGATGTCAAGATGGAAGTATCACTTCAGTCATATGGAGATGATGATCATGCAGGGATACATAACTGGTACTCTTATGTGTTGCAACCATCGGGATAATATGACAAGTTCATGATTATCCGATTAAAGAGACTAGTTGCTTGTGATCTGATATATGCTTCGTACGGGGCAGACACTATTCCAGCCCCAGGCCTTGCATGTGACATCAGATACTGGATCGCAATACGCAATACTACGTATTCTACGTCTGACAAAGATTGTATATTCCAGTAAGAATATTTCTGGAGAATTGGGTAGGCACAATGCTTTGCTAGAAGCCAACCATGTCTTTTAAATCGATAAGCACGTGGTACGAGGTACGTACTTTATCGGATTGTCCGATAACCGGATTTACTGCCAACATATCCAGAGGTCTCTTGGGTCGCTTCCCAAAGATTCACCGATGACAGTTGACTCGATTAGAATTAATCTGGGATTAGTTAAGAGAGAGATAAAATTTAATCTGGGATTAAATGTGTACGGAAAAGAGAGAACGCGATTAATTTGGAATTAATCGGTAAAATAAATTAAATAGTTAAATTTGATTTTTCTATTTATTTATTTAAATGGGCTAAAATTAATATATCAGATATATTTCAATACGAAATTAAAGTCGGACTTTAATGCGAGCGAACAGATTAATTTAGAATTAATTCGTTAACGACGTTCGTAATATATTTGCGAGGCATCGTTATTTAATTGAATTAGATTTAATTATTTAGCGACGAAAATTCGTTTAGTCGGATTAAACGGATCCGAACCGCGGCAAATATTCATAGAGACCTTTTTTGAATTTTGAATTCAAAAGGGGTGTGGGGCCCACTTCACATGTGTGAAGTGGTAGTTGAGAGAGTGGTTGGCAATTAAGCTAATACCATTTGCTTTTCAACCACCAAGTTTTGGTTTTGTGAAACCAAGACTCTCAACTACCAAGTTTAGGTGAAAAGGGTAAAAGCCTTTTACCAAAACTCATCTTTTTTCATTATAACATAACACAAGGCAAAACACAATTTGAAAACCCTAGTTCATCCAATTTGGGCGTGAGCTTCTTGGTCTTCTCTCTTTGATTTTATGGCAAAATCATTCAAAGCTAGCACTTCAAAGATCAATAAAGGTGATATGGAAACAACTCAGAGCTTGGAATCAACATTCAAAGGTTGGATCTTGGAGATCTCTTCTCAAAATTTTAAATTCCAATCCGTTCATTGTAAGTATATTCCGCAACTTATAATGATCTTAATCACACACATTCATGCTTAATAGATCCTTGGCATGTTCTAGGAACACTAACAGTCACGTCACCGATCTATTCAAATCAAACCTCCGCTTGTTCGTTGGGTTTGGACTGTTCCTCATGATATCCTATGCGTATCAAGATAAAATCAGTCATTTCTAGGTACAGAACATAGGTATCCATTATGGGATTAGCAATCTGTTAAATCTATGAGCCCGTGGTACACTTTAGAAGTGAGTTCTAAGCATTATTAAGAGATTGCTAATAGAATCATCGACGAGATTATACCTATAGAGATTTGACATTTATATCTATATCTCTGGGATAATCCGGATACCTGTGACGGAAGGATTATACGTATGTAGTGACATCGACTTGCATGGTTCAGAGAGTTTATCCGCGTTCGTCATAATTTACGGGTGGATAGATTATGGACACGAAATTGGATTTCGTGACGGATATGCCTGAACCTAGAGAGTCTCATTAATGAAATATACTCGTAGAGCACAAGGCCAAATTTTATAAATAATACTGATTATTTATAAGTCGTTTAACGGTTAAACGAAAATACATGCGTTAGGAATCTTTCGGCCATTTGTTATTTATCAAATTGCGATATTTGATATTTATAATCAATATATTTATTTTTATTATTTAATGTAAATATTACATATATTTAAGATATTTATATTTATTATTTGATTATTTAAATGTTAAATAATTAAATTAATTAAATAATAAATATCTTCTTTACTTTATTAAAGTAAGTAAGATGGCTTATTTTAATTGGTTGGAATGTCCATTCTTGTGTATGTATTTTGATGGTTGGGAACTTGTTTTGAAAGATGGAAGCATGCATGTGAATAAGAATACATGAAATTAGTTTATTTGCATTCTTTTAACCATTTGATGGTGAAGTTGTCATTCTAGAGTTACTTAGCCACTCATAAATGACCTGAAATTGTTCTTGAGTTATTTCATGATGGTGATACTTGTTTGGTGTGGTAAAAATTAAATTAGAGTGTTGAATTTAAATAATTTGGTGTTAATTTGTCCATTTGTGAAAATTATAAAATTAGGGTTCATAACCCTCTCCAAATTTGGGGATTTTCATATATGTGTTAATTAATGATGTATATATGAAGAATATTAATTTTGGTGTTGATTGGACTTGATCTTGAGTGGTTTTGAACCAATTTGGACTAAAGTGTAAATCTTGGAAACTTTAAAGACCTCTCAGCAATTTCGAGAAAATTTGTTTCTTGAATTGTAATTTGTATAAGACATGTATAAATAATTTTTGGATTGACTTGGAATCAATTAAAATTGTATTTGACAATTTAAGACTAAAATGATAAAAAAAAAAAAAAGTTTAGGGGCTAACGGCAATTAATGAAAAATCTGATTTTTGGGTAAAATTCCAATTTTTTTAAGTATTGAGTAATTGAAATAAATTAGATTATTTTAATTACCCCAGAAAAATTTTTGAAATCGAAAAATTTTGATTTTTCTCATTCCGCTGCGTTTACCCGGAATTGCCGCCTAAAACCCCAACACTAATATCGGTCTCACGCATTCCCAAGCCCACATGATCACCAATTAACATAATCATGTTATACATAAATTCAATACACAAAGTAAATATAAGTATAAATAGTATAACAAAATATACCTCTCCCCAATCACTTATTACTAATAGCGAGTTTTGTGATTTCTCCAAGGGATTCCTTGAATGCCTTGATTTTCAATAGCCACCAAATAGATGACCTCTAACAGTATCCGTACTAATGTAGGTCTAATACCACTTTGATGGATGCTAGTCCAAACGGTGTAGTTTGAGGGATTTTAGTTCTAGGTCAAATTAATTAACATACAAGTGATGTTCTTTAAATCATTTAGTATCTAGGTCTTAAACACATAAGTGCTAAACCTTATAGCATTCAACCAAAAGAGAGAATAGGAGATGAAGAGAGAAATTTGTAGTTGCACTTAGTGTCATCTAAAACACTACACAAATGAAGTTTATATAAAGCTAAGGTCAACAAAAACCAAACCTTCCATATATGTGTAGATATTACTTAGTTAGGGAATAAGTCATTTTGTACATAAAAATGATAAATACCATACATGGAAAATCCTTGCAATCAATTAAAATGAACTCATTCCAAACATGTAATATGTAAAAATGATAAAATAGTTCACCTTTTTTGTCAAAACGACTTGCCATTTTGACAAATGGATCGTTGATTTGTAAATTGATTTGGCCAACAGTTTGCGTAATTACCTCATCTGGTTTGGTTGAAATTGGTTTGGCAAACTGACAAGTCGTAATCTCAAAAAAATAAGCTATTTTTTCCAAAATAGTTGGCATCATAAAATTGATTTTAACCTGAATCTCTCCCCGTTTCTTGTTTCATCAAATCCTAGAAGGATTCCTAAACATGTAAATATGTTTTACATTATTTTCCTTTGCACAATACAACTGTAGACTCACATACATATAGTGTGTGACCCATTAGTTTCGTTCCTAAGTTGGACATGAAAATAGTCTGGATATATTAAATCCACATAATCTATCCTCTAATAAATATCATCATGTGGTTGTCATATTCCGATGATCATAAATGACATATAATAATGTATTATGGCCCACAAATGGGAAAGAATAGAACATTTCCGTAAATGATTTATGTATGATACGATCATTTATCCCAATGTCTTAGAGTATGAAATGTGTCTACTCTAATGTCATTGGTTTAGTGTTAACCATAATTCTGATGATATGCGATATGAGACTTTCCTCGATCGGCCCACCATGACCATGGATTTGTATCTTCATATTTGTCAACTGCACAATAGAATACTAAACTCACTAAATATATATTTATCCTGAGTTTAATGATCCTCTATAATCTTTATGTATTTTGCCCTTGAAATGAAAAATATCCTTCAACAATTGATATGTTTTGATGGATGGTAAAATTACCATTAAAGTTCTTCTTTTATATAAATTCTTAGTGGCCAACAATTTTATATAATTGAAAGCCACAGTCATTATGTCAATACTCCCTGAAACTGCACCGAACCCCCATTTCTCCTCGGCATCGAAATGTACCCTTCCATCAGTCGGAGCATAAGCGTTAGCTAATACATGCCCCGGACCGTCAATGCTCTCAAAACTGATCTTGATATCAGCATGTTGATAATCATCCGACCCTTGGAATTTGAAAGGTGCCCAGTTGCTCCACTGCAGAAGGGCTATCCGAACTGGCTCATGAACCTCAGCTGGAGTCCCTGGCAGAAAAGTGTAGGTTATGGTTTTTTTATTTAATGGCCATCTTGGGGATCCATTGAAGAAAGCATAAAGAGCTTCATCATAAGAAGAACTACTATGCATTCGTGTTGTTCCATTGATGATATCCGGAAACCCGCAACGGGGCTCCGCCATGTTCGATACTGTTTTGAGATCTAGGGTTCCAGTGGCATTCAGATTGAAGTTTATTTGGTAAGTTTTGATGGCTGATTTTAAAGTTTCGTCAAAATAGTCATCAAAGGTATTGTTTTGAATATTTATGTAGCCAAGTGTTTGGAGGTATTGTTTCAGTGCATTGATTCCTTTCACTCTGTCACCCATTTGAGATCCTTCAAACTGCTTGAAGAACTCTAATGCCGATGGTTTTATTTTGGTGTTTGAGGCTGAATCAACTGCATGCACTGAGAGGATTTGAAGGAAAAAGAAGGAAATGAGAAAATACTTTTTCATGTTTAATAAGTGTGATGGTGAAGTTGCTTAATTATTTGTAAGGCTTGTTTCTAAAGTCTTTCTAATCATGCAGTGCTATTGACAAGAAGAATTTATGAATGTATATACTGTGAAATCCATTTATTAACTCCGAATGTTAATGTAGATAACAATTATTACAATTATTACACGGTAATTGGGAAATCCGAATATGACAAAAATTACAATTATAATTATTATCCTCGGAGCAGACCCTAACGGCAGACCCTGAAAGCGGAGGCAGGGACTGATGAGCAGAGGCAGAGGCAGATGGCAGAGGCTGAAGGCAGAGGCTGACAGCAGAGGCTGAGGCTGAAAGCAGAGGCAGAAGCTGAAGGCAAATCAGAACTTTCCCGAGGCTTGTTGTAAAACAACAATATCCTTAAAACAAATTCGTCCCCTACCGTAGGTGCAGTAGAACGTGAGACGATTGTTTCCCAGGATACAACGGAAACGTACGAGAAAGGCACCACCAGACTCGTATCCAACGAACCACAAAGTGTTTGAACTCTCCTTTTAACAAAACAAAGAAAATGATCTTTCGTGTGTGTGATATGTCTTTCTCTATTTTCTATTTCATATATAGAAAACAAGAACTGATGTTGTTTATATAGGAAAAGAAAACACATCTCAATTAATAGAAATTAACTTGCCAGTTTACACATTGTTGTAACCACAAAGCTAATTAAATTAGCACTAATGGAAATTAAACTATATAACCACCAAGCTAATTAGATTAGCACTTATGGAGATTAAACTTTGTAACCACCAAGCTAATTAAATTAGCTGTTATGGAATTACAAAAGGCTTGAAAATTGTGAACTTTGAGCAACAATTTCTCATTCACCCAAGCACCATTTAAGCATATGAATATACCATTTCGAAGTACTCACGGAGGAGTATCCGAATCATTCAATAACAACCACTAACACGAAGTGGACCATGCTTAAAATTGAGCCTCAAAATGCTTATAAATAAGCATTTTTCCAACAATCCCCCACATGAATGAAATTGGCGAAAAACGTCGAATAAAATTATTTTTATAAAACATTTTATTTTGACCTAGAAGAGTTCAACGGTTCAACACCTGCATAGGATAGGTAGGCCACAGCCTTTGAACCTTCCCTTGTGAAAATATATCTCATTACTGGCTGACAGTTGACGCGATGTCATTGAACTGTACTGCCGTTCATGTAATTGGAGAACACATATCACACAGATATTTTACCTACACATTTGAGTTCTCATTAGTATGTTCATTTTGGCATGAACATCTACCTGGTTCTGCAAGAGTTTCTAAAATTGTGCCCCGTACAATTCCCTTTGAAGCGGCCCCACTTCTCTCTCACATAGGTGATTTCTTATTTAAGAGTATCTCGTAATACTCTGCTCGGATTCCCGACGCATAAGAATCATTAAAAGCTTTTGCTTAACCTCTATCCATACGAGCATCACTGTTTCATTTCATCATAGGAATGGACTAGAGGGTAACCCCCACAGTGATCCAATTATGTCTTTTACGAGTAGGTTGTCCCATTGAACCTAGATCTTGGGATCTCCAGTCAACAAGGTTGGGTTTTCCTTCGTAATAAACATTTATCTAATGGGCTTCAGTCCCATTCCCCTCGATGATTTCACAACTAACTCTCTATTTAACCCTTTGGTTAGCGGATCCGCAATGTTATCCTTTGACTTTACATAGTCAATCGAAATAACTCTAGTAGAGAGTAATTGTCTAACGGTATTGTGTCTACGACGAATATGTCTAGACTTACCATTATACATATTGTTATGTGCCCTTCCAATTGCAGATTGACTATCGCAATGAATGCAAATTGCTGGCACTAGCTTAGGCCAACTTGGAATATCCTCTAGAAAATTTCGAAGCCATTCTGCTTCTTCAGCACACTTGTCTAATGCAATGAATTCTGATTCCATTGTAGATCTGGCTATCACAGTCTGTTTGGAGGATTTCCATGATATAGCTGCACCTGCTAGTGTAAACACATAACCACTAGTAGACTTTGAGTCTTTCATGTCAGATATCCAATTAGCATCACTGTATCCTTCGACTACAGCTGGATATCTATGATAGTGCAACCCATAATTACGAGTAAAACGTAAGTACCTAAGTACTCTCACTATTGCTTTCCAGTGATCAACCCCTGGATTACTCGTATATCTGCTGAGCTTGTTTACTGTACAGGCTATATCAGGCCTTGTACAACTCGATAGATACATCAAACTCCCGATCACTCTAGAGTATTCTACTTGAGATATACCATCTCCCCTATTCTTTGATAGGTGTAAACTCACATCTAAAGGAGTTCTAGCCACAGCTGAATCATCATCGTTGAATTTACAAGAATTTTGTCCACATAGTGCGACTGATCAAGGATAAGTCCATCTGGACTTCTCGAGATCTTTATTCCCAGAATGACATCTGCAAGACCCATGTCTTTCATGTCAAACTTGGATTTCAGCATATTCTTGGTAGATTTCACCATTTTGACATTACTCCCGACAATCAGTATGTCATCAACGTAGAGACATAAAATGACATAGCCAATTCTGTCTCTCTGACATAAATGCATTTATCACATCATTGATTTTAAAACCATTTGCCAACATGGTGTCATCAAACTTTTTAGCCATGTTTCAGGGCTTGTTTCAATCCATACAATGATTTAACTAACTTACAGACTTTCTTTTCTTGTCCTGGAGCTATAAAACCTTCAGGTTGTTCCATGTAGATTTCTTCATCTAAATCTCCATTCAGAAAGGCTGTTTTCACATCCATCTGATGTACCTCAAGATTGCGCAAAGCTGCAATCGATAGTATCATCCTTATGGAATTTATTCTCGTTACAGGAGAATAAGTATCAAAGTAATCAAGACCTTCACGTTGTCTATAACCTTTATTACAAGTCTTGCTTTGTACTTGTCAATTGATCCATCTGCCTTTATTTTCCTTTTGAAAATCCACTTGGACCCTAAAGGTTTACATCCTGGAGGAAGATTCACTAACTCCCAGGTGTGATTTTGTAAGATGGATTCAATTTCACTATTGATGGCATATTTCCACAAGGCACCATCAGCTGACCTTACAGCTTCGTTATAGCTTTGAGGATCATTTTCTAGCAAAAATGTCAGAAAATCTGGACCAAATGATTTTTCCGTTCTAGCTCTTTTGCTACGTCTTAGTTCAGGTTCAACAACTTGTTGATCTTCTGGAACATTAATTTGTTCTCGGTCCTGACTATCTTCAATGATAGTCTCATGTGCCCGTTTGTGCACATCTGAATTCAAATTAGTTTTACAAGGAAAAACGTATTCGAAAAATGATGCATTCATTGATTCCATTATCGTATTCTTGTGAATATCTGGTACATTAGACTCATGCACAAGAAATCGATAAGCATTACTGTTATGTGCATATCCTATGAAAATGCAATCAACAGTTTTTGGTCCTATCTTCACCTTTTTAGGTGGAGGAATGACTACCTTGGCAAGACACCCCCACACTCGTAGGAATTTATAGGAAGGTACTCTTCCTTTCCACATTTCATAAGGAGTTTTCCCTGCTTCTTTCCGTGGTACCTTATTTAAAAGGTAATTAGCTGATAAGACAGCTTCTCCCCACATAATCTGAGGTAAGCCAGAGCTGATTAACATAGCGTTCATCATCTCTTTCAAGGTACGATTCTTACGTTCCGCAATCCCATTGGATTGAGGCGAATAAGGAGCTGTGGTTTGATGTATGATTCCATTTTGTTCACAAAGTGATTCAAAAGGGAAAACATACTCACCACCACGATCACTTCTTAACTCCTTAATTCTTTTATTCAGTTGGTTCTCAACTTCATTCTTATAGAGAACAAATTTCTCTATAGCTTCGTCCTTGTTTTCATTAAATATACATAGCAAAATCTTGGGCAATCATCAATAAAGGTAATAAAATATTTATTACCGCCTCTCGATTGTATTGAATTAAAATCACATACATCGGTATGAATTAGATCAAGTGGTTCAGAGTTTCTTTCAATACTATGAAAAGATGATCTAGTTAGTTTTGCCTCAACACAAGTATCACACTTATGTTTGTTATCAATTTTAAAATTGGGAATATGATTCATGTTAATTAACTTTCGCAATGAATTAAAATTAACATGTCCTAATCTACCATGCCAAAGATTAGAATACTCAACAATATAAGCAGAAGAACTAGCTTTATTGATATTTTTGGGTTTAACAACCATTACATTGAGCTTAAAAAGCCCATCAGTTACATACCCTTTTCCCACATACATCCCATTTTTAGTCAAAACTACTTTATCAGACTCGAACACCATCTGGAATCCATGCTTGTTCAGAAGCGATCCAGACACAAGATTCTTCCGTATTTCAGGTACATACATAACATTATTCAGAGTCAACTCTTTCCCAGAGGTCATCTTCAGAATCACCTTTCCCTGACCTTCTATCTCAGATGTTGCTGAATTTCCCATGTATATCTTTTCCCCATTTTCAGTAGGCTCAAATGAAGAAAACATGCTCTTGTCTGAGCATACATGCCGAGTGGCACCAGTATCAATCCACCACTCTCTTGGGTTAGAACCCACTAGATTCACCTCAGAAACCACAGCAGAGAGGTTAATTTCTGAAACATCTTGAGTCATGTTTTCTAGCACATTAGCCTCTTGTTTCTTTTTCTTCTTCGGCAGTCTGCACTCAGAAGACTTGTGACCCATTTTGTCACAGTTGAAGCATTTTCCTTGAAATTTTGATTTCTTGGAAACTCCCCCTTTAGGGCCCATCTTTGACCCTTTGTTCTTGAGGTTCTTGTTCTTATGGCCATGTTCGACAACATTTGCTTTGGCCTCATGAGTTATTCCTCTTTTTTTCAGAAAATCGGTTATCTTCCTCAATTCTCAGCTTAAGAACCAAATCTTCAATGCTCATTTCTTTTCGCTTATGCTTTAGATAATTCTTGAAATCTTTCCAACCGGGTGGTAATTTCTCAATTATCGAGGCTACTTGGAAGGTTTCACTTAAACTCATTCCCTCAGCATGAATTTCTGCTAGAATAATCTGTAGTTCTTGTACTTGGCTTATCACAGTTTTGGAATCAATCATTTTAAACTCTAGGAAACGGCCTACGACAAATTTCTTAGTACCGGCATCCTCAGTTTTATATTTTCGATCTAAAGATTCCCAAAGCCCTTTAGCTGTTTTCATTCCAGCGTACACACTGTGCAAGGAATCACTTAGCCCATTCAGCACATAATTCCGACATAGGAATTCAGAATGTTTCCAAGCTTCAATGACACTGATGACTTGGATATCAATCTCACCCTCTTTGGGTACATGAGCATCTTCCTTTAGAAACCTTGCAAGGTTCAACGTGGTCAAGTAGAAAAACATTTTCTGTTGCCACCTTTTGAAATTCTGACCACTGAATTTTTCAGGTTTTTCCGCAGCAGGATTGACATGGCTCACATGTCCAACAGGTTGTCTAGCCATTGAGGCAGAAACACCTTGGCCAGCCACAACGGCTGCCATATTAAGCCCAAAGGCTGATGCAAGTTGGCCAGCCGAAGGGGCTGCCACTGCACTTTGGTCAGCCACGGGGGCTGCCACAACATTCTGGCCAGCCGAAGAGGCTGCCATATTCGGATCTACTGTGTTTGGACTGATTTCCATATCCACAGAGTACGAATTTTGTTTTAAGACTGTAGATAACAATTATTACAATTATTACACGGTAATTGGGAAATCCGAATATGACAAAAATTACAATTATAATTATTATCCTCGGAGCAGACCCTAACGGCAGACCCTGAAAGCGGAGGCAGGGACTGATGAGCAGAGGCAGAGGCAGATGGCAGAGGCTGAAGGCAGAGGCTGACAGCAGAGGCTGAGGCTGAAAGCAGAGGCAGAAGCTGAAGGCAAATCAGAACTTTCCCGAGGCTTGTTGTAAAACAACAATATCCTTAAAACAAATTCGTCCCCTACCGTAGGTGCAGTAGAACGTGAGACGATTGTTTCCCAGGATACAACGGAAACGTACGAGAAAAGGCACCACCAGACTCGTATCCAACGAACCACAAAGTGTTTGAACTCTCCTTTTAACAAAACAAAGAAAATGATCTTTCGTGTGTGTGCTATGTCTTTCTCTATTTTCTATTTCATATATAGAAAACAAGAACTGATGTTGTTTATATAGGAAAAGAAAAACACATCTCAATTAATAGAAATTAACTTGCCAATTAAATTTCATAATGGGAGATGTTACACATTGTTGTAACCACTAAGCTAATTAAATTAGCACTAATGGAAATTAAACTATATAACCACCAAGCTAATTAGATTAGCACTTATGGAGATTAAACTTTGTAACCACCAAGCTAATTAAATTAGCTGTTATGGAATTACAAAAGGCTTGAAAATTGTGAACTTTGAGTAACAATTTCTCATTCACCCAAGCACCATTTTAAGCATATGAATATACCATTTCGAAGTACTCACGGAGGAGTATCCGAATCATTCAATAACAACCACTAACACGAAGTGGACCATGCTTAAAATTGATCCTCAAAATGCTTATAAATAAGCATTTTTCCAACAGTTAACTCATAACAACAAGCTTTCAATGAGATTTGGTAGTTTTTGTTAAAATTTAAGGATGGGGATTTACGGCTAATGAATAAACTATTAGGATTTATTTAATATAGGTTCAGTTGAATACCATTTATTTTCTGACGGTTGATTCAGTGCTCAATATAGACTCATCTCAACACTAGGAGTAATTCTTTGGTGCAACGGAGGTATGAGTGACGTGATACCACCAACGAATTAGAAAATGACATGTATAATTTAATACCTATTTTTTAGTTGTTTTTTAATTTTTTAGCACGCGTGGCAATAGATGATTGGCTTGTTGCATAGATGATGTGGTACCTCTGTTGCATTTTAGATTTTCTCCAACACTAGATCCTAATTAAAAATACAAAGATCGAGATTTAGTGTTAAGCAATGAATCGATTAATATGATTTATCTAATGTGAGTCTCACGTGATTCCACATATTTCTTGACTGTTGAACCACTATTCAATACAAATTGAGCTTAATATTGGATCCTAATTCCAAATGTTGAGGAAAATAAATATAGACGTAGCAAAAGAGCAAGAAAATTTAAGTCATTTGGACTTGATTTTCTGACATACCTGTTAAAAAATGAGCCTCAAAGTTATAAAGATGCAATGTCCTATTCTCACATTCTTAGGTTTAGGAACCATCACATTGGCGAGACACCCCCATACTTTCAGATATTTGTAGGAAGGTGCGTGACCTTTCCACAATTCATATGGTGTTTTGTCCAATCTTTTGTGAGATAACTTGTTCAGAACGTAGTTGGCCGAAAGCAAGGCTTCCCCCCACAAGTTCCGGGGTAAACCAGAGTTTGTTAACATGGTATTCATCATTTCCTTCAACGTTCGATTTTTTGCATTCCGCAATCTTGTTTTGTTGAGGCGAATAAGAAGCAGTAGTTTCATGAATAATTCAATGATTGGAACAATATTCACCGAATGATGACACATATTCACCTCCTCTATCACTTCTGATTCTGTTGATTTTCTTGTCAAGTTGATTTTGAACTTTGTTTTCATAGTGTATAGAGCTCTCAATAGCTTCATTTGTGCTCCCCAACAAATACACATAACAGAATCTTGTACTATCATCGATAAAAGTGACAAAGTACTTTTTACCGCCTCTTGTTTACACAATATTCATGTCACACATATCAGTGTGTATAAGTTCCAAGGGTTCAGGATTTCATTCTATGGAATGAAATGATGCTCTATTCATTTTTGTTTTAACAAATACATCACATTTATGTTTGTTATCAATTGTAAATTTAGGTATAAGGTCCATGTTAATTAATTTACACATTGTATCATAATTATCATACCCCAACCTCCCATGTCATATATTTTGTGACTCAATAATATAAGCAGAAGATGTAGCTTTATTATTATTAGCATTGTGTCGATTGACAATCATTACATTGAACTTGAAAAAGCCATCAGTGAGGTATCTTTTTCTTAAATAGATATCATTTTTAGACAGTACAAACTTTTCAGAAACGAATACAAGCTTAAAAACCATTCTTGCTAAGGAGTGAACTCGAAACCAAGTTCTTCCGAATATCAGGAACATGCAAAACATTCTTCAATGGAACTCTTTCTCGGATGTCATCTTCAGAACCACCGGTGCCTTGTCCAATCACTCTAAAGGTATACGTGTTTCCCATTGTCAGATGATCGCCACCATCGACCTTCTGATATGAGTAAAATATTTTGATGTCAACACAAATATGACGAGTAGCCCTCGTGTCTACCCATCATTCTCTCGGATTCCCAGCCAAGTTGGCTTCAGTTACAACTGCTGATAGGTTTAACTCTGAGATCTCATCAGTTAACAGCTCATCCTCAATGGCATGGGCCTCATTTTTCTTTTTCTTGCCCTTATCATGAGACTTTTTATTTCTACAGTCCTTTGCTATGTGATCTCTTTTCCCATAGATGTAGCACTTCCCCTTGAACTTCTTGTTTGCTTGGGAAGAATCATCTCCACTGTTCTTTCTCTTTCTGCTACCCTTTCCACCCTCGACTATGTTGGTCTTAGACTTCATACTCTTGTAACTAGCCTTCTCGGACTTCTTGTTGTCCTCTTTGAACCTCAATCAAACTTCAAGGTCTTCAAGACTCATATGTTTCTTCTTGTGTTTTAGATAGCTCCTGAAGTCCTTTCATGATGGAGGCAACTTCTCAATAATTATGGCAACTTGAAACGTCTCGTAGAGTTTCATTCCCTCATCCAATATTTCATGAATGATAAACTGTAGTTCACCCAACTGAGACATTACCGTCATTGAATCTAAAATTTTGTAGTCCAGGAACCTACTCACGATAATTTCTTCTATCTGGCATCTTCTATTTTGTAATTCTTCTCAAGAGATTCACAGAAAATCTTCGCAGAAGTCATGCCTTGGTACACATTGTACATGGTATTGTAAAGTCCTCCCAAGAGGTAGTTCTTGCACAAGAAGTCACCTTGTGATCATGTCTCAACTCGCAGTTGATTGGCTGTTTCTATTTCTCCCTTCACAGGACCTAGAGGATATTCCTTGAGATACATAGCCAACTACAGTGTTGTAAGGTATAACAATATTTTGCTCTGCCACTGTTTAAAGTTTGCTCCACCAACCTTATCTGGTTTCTCTCAATGAGTCCGGTACTGTGATATTTCCACTAGCCATGTGTAACTGAAAGTTGTTGACATAAGATAAATCATAAAAATTGTAGGGGTTTTCCGGCGGCGTAGCAGAAGAAGCACGGTTCGGGCAAAATCGTAGTTTAAAATTTTTAAACTTACGAATAAATTATTCAATATCCAATATTAATAATTCATTCATATTTGATGAGTGGTAAATGTATCACTATTTCTCACTCATTTGACCTAATATTTTGTATAGATTCTTGAGTTTTATGAATATTTTGATATGTTTTGTGGTATTTTGTAGATAAATAAAGTTTCAGGACTCTCTGGAGGTGATTTGGGGCCAAAACAGTGAAAAACGGACAAAAGGGCAATTTGGTAATTTTTCACATCGCGACTCGCAAGACTTCGGCGTCGCGACACCTAACATGCGCCATGAGCTGCTAACGTGCGCCGGGGGACACGTGTCAGAATCTGAAAAGTTTGACTTGCTAACATGCGCCTGCCACGTGTCAACATCACAGCCAATCCGCTAACGTGCGCCGTGCCACGTGTCATCATCCTATGGTGCCGACAATCGCCATCGCCACATGTCACCACGTGTCATTCCACGTCATCTTCCACATCAGCAGTAGACCGAGTCAACGTGCCACGTCACCGCCACGTCATCATCAGCCAATCACAACGAGCCACGTGTCGCAATCCTACGGTGCCGACAATCACTATCGCCACATGTCGCCACGTCAGCATAATTATTGAGTCAATTATCCAAAATGCCATGTGGCGGATAAGAATCTGAAGCAGCCAACCAGAGTACGACACGTGGCGCGTCGCGATGTGAAGTGCGCGTCGCGACGCGCACACCTTAACGAGGCCTATAAATTCAGCTCAATTTTCTGATTTCAGATGTACCTTCCTCTCTGAATTCTCTGATGTAAATATGGAGTTTTATATCTAGTTTTCTTTAAATTTCAGTTTTGTAATTAATTTTAATTACGTTTTGTAATAATATTTACTTTCTTTACTTTTTCAGTTTTTATTTTTCAACATGAGGAGGTAACTTCCCACTGCTAGGGTGAAAGGTAAAACTTTTATTACTGCTATTTAGATTAATTTCCCTAATTATAATATATTCATTATTTAAAATTTGACTTAATGAGGGACCGCTATATTGGCCGTTGGTAATTAATATTAAATTTGTTTTAATTTGACTAAGCAAGGATACCGCCTGGTTGGTCGGATGGTAATTTACCGCCTATATGGCTGGTTTATGGACAAATATTGTTACCGCCTTAATGGCTGGTTGGACTTAATTTGACTTAATCAGGCTACCGCCTATATGGCTGGTTGGTAATACCATCACAAGTTGATATATTATATTAAGGGAGATATCTAAAATAGTAGTAGTAAAAGTAGATCCTTTAACCCTAATATTTTATTTTTGTAATTTTACTTTTCAGTATTTACTTTACCGCATTTACTTTTCATAATTTTATTTTATGTCTTTTACTTTTAAGTTTTTACTAGCCCTAGTTATGTGTCATAACTAAGTTAGTTATCTGGGGTTGTGATGAATTCTAATATCACCAGTTTATAAGGGGTTATTTTGTAGTTTGGCTAATTTAAATGTTTATTTTTTAAGTCTTAAACTTAATGCGTCTTGTTAACTGGCCACTAATAAGATTGATATGGTAAATCTAAAATAAACTTGACAAAGGAATTTTAGGTTTCAGCCTTAGACTTAATAGCTCACGATCTTCTTTGAGGATAGATAACCCTTTAATAGATTTCCTTACAGGATAGACATATACATGTCGGGCGGGGGTAACATTTATTGGAACTTAATCTTAGTGAATCCAGGTAATTTGGTTAACATAGACATATGGTTCAATTGGGTTATACTGGGTATTTGCGTCTGACCATCGACAGAGGCTTTCGCATAATTTCGTGTTCCAGGTTAGTAAACCGATTTATTACACAAACATGAAATAACCACTTCATCTTTTTAAAGATATTATAAAGATTCACAACCCTATATAGTTTCTTAATATTGAATTTTCTTAAACCTACTTTCGTGCAATTTTATTTACTTGTTTTTAAATTAAAATCATCATCCAATCAATCAATCAATCTGTTAGATACTAGTAATCATTTGGCCTCATAAAAATTAATAGCTTAGGTTTTAAGTCCTCGTGGGATCGATATTTTTTATACTGCTTGAACGATACGTGCGCTTGCGTTATACGCGTGTAATTTCGCACCGGTCAAGTTTTTGGCGCCGTTGCCGGAGACTTATTTATCTTTCACTATTAGTTTTGAGGTTAGATACCTTTACTTGTATCTAATTTCTTTTTACTTATTTTTGTTGTTTTCTTGTGTTTCAGGTTCTCAGAAACTACATGAGACGAACCAGAAGCTTTGAACTCCGACCGTTTGACTCGGAAATTGAAAAAACCATCAGACAGTTGAGAAGGGAAAGGCGAGAAGGCCAAAAAGCTTTAGTCAACATGGAACCTGAACCTCTGGAAGTTGCACCACCATACCCATTCGAGACAGAACCATTCCGGTGGTCGACGACTTCATTTCCTGTATTGTACTTCCTCCTCTTACCAGCAAATGCGTGTGACATCAAAACATGCATTCAGATGATTCAGCAGTCAGTGCAGTTTGGGGGAAAAGCAACTGAAGATCCTAATACCCACATCAGCAACTTCCTGGAAGTTTGCGGCACTTTCAGTTACAACCGAGAAGCTGAAGAAGCAATGAGACTGCGTGTTTTTCCTTACTCCTTGAAATACAGAGCTAAAGCTTGGCTACATTCACTACCAGCAGGTTCCATCACAACTTGGAACACTTTAGCCACCAAATTTCTTGCAAAGTACTTTCCACCAGCCAGAACTGGAAAGCTGAGGAATGACATCACATCCTTTGTGCAACAAGACTCGGAAACTCTCTACGAAGCTTGAGATATGTACAAAGATTTTCTCCGGAAATGTCCTCACCATGAGATTCCAAAATGGCTTCAAGTCCAAACTTTCTATAATGGACTATCTGGACTGATGAGAACCACAATCAATGATGATGCTGGAAGAGCTTTAATGGCAAAAGGAGAAGATCAAGCCTGGGACCTAATCGAAGAAATGGCCAACAACAATTCCGTGTGGCCAATAGAAATGAGCATGATCCAAAGAATTGTAGGAATTTATGAAGTTTGAGCCAATACAGCAGTCAACGCCAAACTGGATCAGATATGCAAATTCATGGAGACTCTTACCACTGGATCCACAAGTTCACCATATGGAGGAGCACCAGAACCAAACCAACTTGAAGAAATGGTGAATTATGTCAACAATTTCAACAGATAGGGGAACAATCCATATTCCAACACCTACAACCCATGGTGGATGAATCATCCCAATTTTCATGGACCAACAATTCAGGGCAAAAGAACAATCCACCACCTGGATTCCAATAGCAGAACTATCCACCACCAGGATTTCAACAACAGAACAAAGGCCAGGAACATGAAAAAGAACAGAAATGAAAGAATGGATTGCAGAGATGTTCAAAAAGCAACAAGCAGCATATGATGCTATATTTCAAAGCAAATCTGCTTCCATCAAAGCACTGGAGAATCAAATTAGACAATTGGCCAATGCTCAGAGTTACAGACCGCCAGGAAATCTTCCCAGGAATACATAACCAAATCCAAGGAACCGAGGGAAGAAGCAATGTCAAGCCATTACTTTGAAAAGTGGTACTGAGATCAACAAAGATATTGGAATCAAGGCATCCATTGAAGAAATTCCAAAAAGAAGTAGAGCAACGGACGGAGGAAAAAGAAGCAAAGGAAAAAGATCAAATCACTTCACCTCCACCTTTTCCACAACGACTTCAGAAAAACAAACTGAACAAGTAGTTCGCTCGTTTCTTGGAGGTTTTCAAAAAGCTGCACATCAACATCCCATTTGCCGAAGCTTTGAAAGAAATGCCCAGCTATGTAAAATTCATGAAAGACATTCTTTCACGAAAATGGAGATTGAGAGATTACGAGACAGTAGCATTGACGGAAGAATGCAATGCCATCAATCAAAGGAAACTTCCCTCGAAGTTGAAAGATCCTGGCAGTTTCACAATCACATGTACCATTAGAGAAAATTATATCGGTAAGGCTTTATGTGATTTAGGTGCAAGTGTTAATTTAATGTCTTTTTCTATTTGGGAGATTGTTGGACAATTATGACCCATAGCGTCACTATTTGTATAGATCATGGTGTTGTTGTACAAATTAACTATGTGATAAAGGATATTGCACTCTTATCATTTGTGATTAGATCACCAAGATGTATAAATGATAGGAGGTCTATGTGATTTGTTCCTGGATTGAGAAGATATGAGACAGTATCAATCCAAGAAGGATAAATCATTAAATATCCCTAGTCAGAGTATTATCGAGATTGGACATCGATAATGCGTAAAAGACTAGTATTACACTTGTGCGCGTTGTGAGGGCATAACGACATAGTTCTCATATATTTGGGTATATGATACTCATGCAAGTGTAATAGGAGGTTGTGTTTTACCGATGGTACGGGAAATAGCTTCGCTCTGGATAGACCCCAATCGGAATTCCTTTGGTAGTATGACTATGTGTCTATGGAAGTCCGAAATCAGGGTAGGTGTATTTGGTCTTAACCTGAGACTTGCACCGCTAATACTTGCGACAATCAATATACTTTGGTTGTAGTCGTCCAGGGCTTTAACAAGTTCTGTGTACGCCTCTGCTGAGTATATTGAGAATCGTAGTGTGTTGGGTGTGATGTCAAGACGGAAGTATCACTCCAGTCATATGGAGATGATGATCGCGCAGGGATACAAAACTGGTTCTCTAAAGGGTTGCAACCATCGGGATAATATGACTTGGTAATGATTATCCGATAATAAAGAGACTAGTTGCTTGTGATCCGATATATGCTTCGTACGGGGCAGACACTATACCAGCCCCAGGCCTTGCATGTGATCATCCGATACTGGATCGAAATACGCAATACTACGTATTCTACTAGCCTGATATAGATCTTTATATTCCTGTAAGGATATTTCTGGAGAATTGGGTAGGCATGGCGCTTTGCTAGAAGCCAACCTTGTCTTGTAATCGGTACAAACGTAGTACTAGGTACTTACGTGTTCGGATAGTCCGACGACCGAATTACTGCCAACATATCCAGGGATCTCATGGGTCGCTTCCCGAAGATTCATCGATGACGTATGACTCGCACTTAATTAATCTGGGATTAATTAGATGAGAGAGAAAATTAATCTGGGATTAATTACAGAGATATTTTATCTGGGATTAATATCAATAAAGAGAGATAACGATTAATTTGGAATTAATCGATAAAATAATATATTTGATATATTATGGCGAAATTGGATTTCGACGCGGAATTAAATTAGATTTTAATTAGGGCGAACGAATTAATTTAGAATTAATTCGTTAGCGATGTGAATAGTAATTATGCTAGACATGCTTATTTAATTAAATTAGATTTAATTATGTCGCAACGGAAAATTTGTTAATTTGGAATTAGCGAACCCGAGCCCGGGATTATTTATGAGCACATTCGCATTTCGAATTCGAGTGCGGCACGCAAGTCAAATCAAGCGTCAATCACTAGTTGCATCTAGCGTCACATCATTCGTCAATCAAGTGATGTATGTCACACCAGTCACTATTCATGATTGATGGGAGTTTATGTTGGTTGTTGGCAAACTTTAATGCCATTTGATTTTTTGGAAAAAGAAAATGGTAAATCATTTTTGATTAATTAAAGTGTGTATTAGATACACTTTTCCAACTAACACACATATCTCTCCTCTCTTTTCTCTCTTCTCTCTCACGCCCTTTGGGCATTTCTTCACTATTTTTTCTGGGCAGAAAACCGTGAGTGAAGCGAAGCAAAGTGTGGTGATTTTGTGGCAAAATCATCAAGAGATAGCACTCCGAGAGACATGCGAAGGTGTAGGGAAGTCCACCCATGAGCTTGGAATCATCTCACAAAGCTTGGAGCTTTCATGGAGGAAGATGAAGGCCGAATTTGAGGACTGCCCAGCAGCTCACTGCCGAGAGGTCCAGAGGCGAAAATAATTTTTGTTCGTTGCCGCGTCGCTCAACCGATCGATGTGAGTATTCCGCAACTCACTCGTTGTATTCGCACATGTGTTTTAATTTTGTATTCGATCCTCGAGGCCCGTAGAACTCCAACAATGGTATCAGAGCGGAGTAAAAGCATGAAAACGAAATAGGGCTTAAAATTTGGGTAAATTGATTTTGAGCATGATTTTATGAAATTGGATGAATGAATATGCTTAAATGTGTTTTAATTGAAGTTTGATTTGATCAATTTCAGAAAATTTGTTTGGAACATTTTTCCCCAATTTGTGATGTGTTGGCCGAATGTCAACTAGCCTTAATGTCTTTGATTTTTTGATCATTGGATGTGTTGGTAATCAATTGGGAATGATGATTTAATGTCGAATTGGATTTAATTGGATTGAATTCGAATCGGACATAAAATCCCATATATTGCCGAGGACTTGTTGAGCATGTATTTGGTTTGATTTTTGATTAAATTGTGTTGGACACTATTTGAAGTTAAAGAGCATGATTAGTTATGTAAATTGATTATTTGGAAATGTTGATTTATGTAATTAATAATGCTATACACTTTAGTTTAATTAAATATGAAATTGGAATTTTTTGTGTTTAATTAAATGGGCTTGAATTGGATTTGGGCTTGTAATGTTGTATTGGGCTTGGTTGTACTAAGTTAGGTTTAGGCAAAATTGGTTGGATCCAATTCGGCCCAAAACCGCCTTCATAAAGCCCAAATGTGACTAAGGGACCTTTAAAGTTTAATTGGGCCTAAATTGATTTCTAGGCTTATGGGGTTACTCCCGGATTGGGCTTTGGTTATTGGGCTTGATCCGAGTTGACCAAAAGTCCACGCCTTAAGAAATTAATTAAAAGTCCATTAGACTTTAATTAAATTAACGTTGGACGTTAATCGGGCTTTGAGATCCGTAACGATTAAATTTGGAATTTAAATCGTAAAAGGTTTATTAATAAAGTGTAATATTTAATTTGGAATTAAATAAGTGAATTACTATTAAATACAAATTGAATTGGATTTAATTATGTAGTTTAATTTAATTCGAGAATTCGTACTTTGAGTACTTATTCGCAAAACGAGTTTGACTCGAGCAAAATCAAATCGTTGTTTGAACATTGGATGGTCACTAATTATCAGATTAATTAATTTGATTAGATTGATTGATAACATGCTTGTGTGAATACATGGTTGCGATGCATGAATAATGTATATCAGATGGAATTTAGATGGGTGGGGCAATTTTAGAAATTGTTGTAATAAATTTAGAATTTATTAATTGGACCTGCGTGTCCAGCCTATTACCTCCTTACTCTTTGTATTCTCTTCTCACATATTCCCCTCAATGTAAATGAGGTTTCTTTAGAAGTGTAGTGTAACGGGTAGAAGTAAATACTTGTGCTAGCAGAAGAGAGAGAGGAAATGGAGAGATTTGATCTAGGATCAATGTATTAAGTATCCATCCACATATCATTATTATTTTATTTATATGCTATTTATTATGTATTTAGAATGCATGTTTAAGGGTGTATGATGATGAGACCTTAACAAAGATAATAAATTGGTTGCCAATTTGCACGCGAAAACCCCTCACAAATATTAAGCGTTTTTCCTTCCATTGAGTGATTCTTACTCAAGATCTAAGACTGGCATTGGCTTGTTGGCCAAAGTCAAGGCCTTTGTCCGTCGAGGATGTGTTTGAATCACGAGAGCTTTGTTCCATATTAGTGTCTTGTCCAAGTTGTGGTTTGTTGGCCAAAGTCAAGACCACTTCTTGTCCATCGACATTGATTACGAAGTTTTCCATGGTCAATGGGTCACGCTTGACTGGGATCACTAAGTTTGTTGTGCCAAAGCCAAGACTTAGTTGATTCAGAGGAAAAAGTTAGGCAATATATTGGATATATTGGCATATATATTGTATATATGTTTCGGACTTGAATGTCCCCCTACTGGATCTAGGAATTGGATTGGATCCAATTGATCTTAGAGATCTACCTAGTTAATTATCATACAATTTGTTGGCCAAAGTCAAGATTGTGTGATATTTAACGGGATCCTAGCCCGCTAGGAAACACGGTTTCCCGAGTACTCGACAGAGGGTTAGAGGCTCGCCGAAAAATAGTGGGAGGCAAGAATTGAATTTGCAATATTCGTTTAATTACTTGCCATACGCGCTCAAACAAATATCATTCGTCAAATAAATTAAATGTTAGTTGGACTAATATTTAAAACGTTGTTTTATATAACAGTTGGACTGTATTCAATCTATTTAAATTATAGTTGATTAAATAGTTGGACTATAGTAATCATTATAATAAATAGTACCTAAATCGTTGATTAAATAGTTGGACTATTAGAATCAAGATAAAATTGAAAGATTGACATTTAAAACATAATCCTAGGGAAAATGTATTTAAATGGTTTAATTTTTAAATTGGGAATAATTTCAGGATGGTCCTGGAAATTAATAAGTTACTTTATTTGATAAAATAACATATTAGGCATAAGCCCGGAGTTAAGCAAATAGTAGAGCATGATCTTTGGAAGATTCATGTAATGATAACTTAAATGCTTAATCCATTAAGCTTGTCGCAGTAAACTCCTTAATTTCTTAATCAAAACTAAGGATTAGATCCTTAAAGTATGATAATGAAATTGAAGGATCTTCATAGATCTATCTTTAGATCTTAGAAGTACAAATTGCAATAATTAAACTCTTGGAGAGTTAATGGCCATTCTCAAGGAGTCAAAGCCAAAGTTTTCAATTAGGCGAGTAGCATAAGGCGCACCTTACTTCGACATTCTAAAAGGCCAAGGCTTGGCCAAACGCTTCTGGAATGTGGAAAAGGGCAAAGGAAAAATCATTATAATCTTCTGGGAAGATAAAGGACATATCCCAAAATGTCTGCCTAAATTGTGGCAAATAGAATCGCGGAAGCGTGACTGCCGTTTGGACAAAGCAGACATGAAGGAATTGAAGACGAGCAAGGCTCTGACTTCAAATATGTTTGTCATAATATGTTCACTACTAGTATTAAAATTGGATTTTAGATACTTAGTGTGGTACATAAATATGTACTGATGTTCAGAATCTGCTATGAGCAGGTTACTGACTTCAGTTAAGATTAATATGTGAAATGGAAATGGGACGAAAGTCGCTGTTTCAACAGTAGATACCTAAGTTTAGGAACTACCCTTCGGGTGTACCTAAATTTGGAAACTGTTATAATGTAACTAGTTTGACTAGAAACATTATCTCTATATCAGTGTATAATCCGTTGCGGATTTACCTTATATCCTAGAACACTAAAGTGTTTTATTTTATAAAGATGATATTGAGATAAACACATTAGATGTGAATGACAGTATTATATTTTGAATATAAATAAATCTCAAACATATAACATGACAAACAAATAGCTCAAACTGATTTGATCAGAAGAAACTAATTTGTGGCATTGTTGTCTGGGACACAATCAAACAAGACTCGTATATCCACACTTTTGAAGAGTGGGTACTAGGACATATTTGATTCTATTCAAATGAAGTCTACGAATCTAGTTTATTAGGCAAAGTGCCTATAACACATTTACTTGGTAAAAAAGCTAATGCCACCGATCTGTTAGCCCTAGTTCATAGTGAAGCAAGTGGGCCCATGTCTAGCTAGGCTAGATGTGGATGTGAATATTTTGTGACCTTTACGGATGTGGCATCGCGTTATGGTTATGTGTTTCTTTTGAAACACAAATCAGAAACTTTTACAGTTTCGACACGAAATAGACAAACAGATCGGCTAAAGTATTAATACATCACGGTTAGACCATGATGAAAATTCTTAAGCAATAAGTTTCTCGTATACTTGAAAGAGTATAGTATTCTTTCAATGAGGACTCCTCCCGGAACACGTCAAATTGACGGTGTGTCCAAACTGAGTAACTGAATTTTGTTATACATGATAAGGTTAATCATGAGTCGCTCCGAGCTACCATTTCCTTCAGCGGATAAGCATAGACAGTGCAAAACTTATTTATAATAAGGTTCCATAAAATCTGTTAGACATACTTCATATTAGATATGAACAGGAAAGAAACCAGGTTTCTCATTCCTAATATTTGGGTATGCTGGGCATATGTTTGGATGATACCAAACTAAAACCCAAATCGGATAAGTGCCAAGTTGTTGGTTATCCTAGGGATACCAAAGTATAGTACTTATACAACACACACAAGAGAACATTTAATTATTGCTCGCCATGCGGTTTTCCTAAGAGGAATACCGATATGCAGTGGTAAGTGGGAGGATAGTATAACTCGATGAAAATCGGAGTAATACTATTCAAGGCACCGATTCATAATGGAACACAAATAGTTCATCAATGATGAAACTATACCATAATCTTCGAATACACAAGAACCACGTAAGTCAGAGAGAGTCAGAAAACAACCTGGGGTATGGGTTGCTGATCTCACCTCATAAAGATGTCAATCTTATTGAGGAATACGAACTGACTACGTATGAGGGAGTGATACAGGGTATCGACTCACTATTATGGCAAAATGCCATGATGTCTGAAATGGATTCCATGTATACCAACTAAGTTTGGATACTAGTTGAAGTACCGCAAGGCATTGTGCCTATTGGTACTATATAAGTCTTCAAGGAAGACATACATGGATGGAAACATACCAACGTATAAAGCTAGGCTTTTAGCGGAAATGTATCGTTATCAACATTGTGTTGATTACGATTCAACCTTTTACCTGTTGCCACGGTAAATCCATCTGAATAATGCTTGCTAATGCTGCATGTTTCATTTATGAAATATGTCAGCTGAACCGGAAAATCGCTTTCCTGAAAAGGAAACCTTTTGGAGGATGTTTACAACATCTTGTCGGTTTTTTCGTACAATAACTAGCAAACAAGGTTTGCAGGTTATTCGATCCATGTTTGGATTGAAGCAAGCATATGTTCTTGGAATTATCGTTTTTGATGTAATCATAATGGTTTATGATTTAATTCAAAACCATAATGATTCTTGTGTATATAAGGAGGTTAGTGGGAGCGCACTGACAGTGGTTGTCCTATAAATAATGATAATAAATCATTTCTTGGAAATGATATTCCCATAATAAAATCGGCGAAAGCTTGGCTTTCAAGAGAACTCTCTGAGAAATCGTATATTGAAAAATGTACGAGACCTGGTGTCTCATACGCTTTGAGCATATGGATTCACAAACAGGCCAATCCAAGTGATAGTCAATGGATTGATATTAAGATCATCCATTAGTATCTTAGAGAACTAATGATGTTGTCTTATACTGTGGAGATGGAGAACTTGAAGTGGCTGGGATCACTGCTGCAAGTTTCCTAACCGATAAAGACGACTAAAAGTCGCACAACGGTACTATACAGTTTGAATAACGGAACAGTGAGCTGGAAATCTTTCAAGCAAGATACTGTTACCGTATAAACAACAAATGCGGGTTATTGCTGCAGCTGAGGCAGCAATAGAAGCCATTTGGGTCGATAATAAATCTAAATAGATTAGATATAGTTCTGTTAGCAGCTGAGCTAGGCGTCAGCACATGCTAAAGAATTAATGGTCTCATCAACGATCCAGATACATACTTCAATATTCATCTGATTCGTTCGGATCATACATCGTGGCGATGTGATGATCGTATAAATCGCATCAGACGATAATCATGCAAATCCGCTGACGAAAGCCTTTTCTCAGCAGTTTGAGCCAACCGTACATAGTTCGGGTGTCAGACACTCGAGTGACTGGCTATAGGCCAAGTGGGAGATTGTTGGACAATTATGACCCATAGCGTCACTATTTGTGCAGATCATAGTGTTGTTGTACAAATTAACTATGTGACAAAGGAGATTGCACTCATATCATTTGTGATTAGATCACCAAGATGTATAAATGATGGGAGGTCCCTGTGATTGTTCCTGGATTGAGAAGATATGAGACAATATCAATCCACGAAGGATAAATCATTAAATATCCAAAGTCAGAGTTATTATCGAGATTGGACATCGATAATGCGTAAAAGACTAGTATTACACTTGTGCGCGTTGTGAGGGCATAACATCATAGTTCTCATATATTTTGGTATATGATACTCATGCAAGTGTAATAGGAGGTTGTGTTTTGCCGATGGTACGGGAAACAGCTTCGCTCTGGATAGACCCCCTCGGAATTCCATTGGTAGTATGACTATGTGTCTATGAAAGTCCGAAATCAGGGTAGGTGTATTTGGTCTTAACTTGAGACTTACACCGCTAATACTTGCGACAATCAATATACTTTGGTTGTGGTCGTCCAGGACTTTAACAGGTTCTGTGTACACCTCTGCTGGGTATATTGAGAATTGTAGTGTGTTGGGTGTGATGTCAAGACGGAAGTATCACTCCAGTCATATGGAGATGATGATCGCGCATGGATACAAAACTGGTTCTCTAAAGGGTTGCAACCATCAGGATAATATGACTTGGTCATGATTATCCGATAATAAAGAGACTAGTTGCTTGTGATCCGATATATGCTTCGTACGGGGCAGACACTGTACCAGCCACAGGCCTTGCATGTGATCATCCGTAACTGGATTGAAATACGCAATACTACGTATACTACGCCTGATATAGATCCTTATATTCTTGTAAGGATATTTCTGGAGAATTGGGTAGGCATGGCGCTTTACTAGAAGCCAACCTTGTATTGTAAATCGGTACAAACGTAGTACTAGGTACTTACGTGTTCGGATAGTCCGACGACCGAATTTACTGCCAACATATCCGAGGATCTCATGGTTCGCTTCCCGAAGATTCACCGATGACGTATGACTCGCACTTAATTAATCTGTGATTAATTAGATGAGAGAGAAAATTAATCTGGGATTAATGCGGAGATATTTTATCTGAGATAAAATATCAATAAAGAGAGATAACGATTAATTTGGAATTAATCGATAAAATAATATATTCGATATATTATGCGAAATTGGATTTCGACGCGGAATTAAAATTAGATTTTAATTCGGGCGAACGAATTAATTTAGAATTAATTCGTTAGCGAAGTGAATAGTAATTATGCTAGACATGATTATTTAATTAAATTATATTTAATTACGTCGCAACAGAAAATTCGTTTATTTGGAATTAGCGAACCCGAGCCCGGGATTATTTACGAGTGCATTCGCATTTCGAATTCGAGTGCGGCACGCAAGTCAAATCAAGCGTCAAATCACTAGTTTTATCTAGCGTCACATCATTCGTCAATCAAGTGATGGATGTCTTTCACTTTGAGTGATTGACACCAGTCACTATTCATGATTGATGAGAGTTGATGTTGGTTGTTGGCAAACTTTAATGCCATTTGATTTTTTGGAAAAAGAAAATGGTAAATCATTTTTGATTAATTAAAGTGTGTATTAGATACACTTTTCCAACTAACACACATATCTCTCCTCTCTTTGCTCTCTTCTCTCTCACGCCCATTTGGGCATTTATTCACTATTTTTTCTGGGCAGAAAACCGTGAGTGAAGGGAAGCAAAGTGTGGTGATTTTGTGGCAAAATCATCAAGAGCTAACACTCCGAGAGACATGCGAAGGTGATAGGGAAGTCCACCCATGAGCTTGGAATCATCTCACAAAGCTTGGAGCTTTCATGGAGGAAGATGAAGGCCGAATTTGAGGACTGCCCAGCAGCTCACTGCCGAGAGGTCCAGAGGGCAGAAAATATTTTTTGTTCGTTACTGCATCGCTAAACAGATCGATGTGAGTATTCCGTAACTCCCTCGTTGTATTCGCACATGTGTTTTATGCTTTGTATTCGATCCTTGGGGCCGTAGAACTCCAACACAGGAAACTGCAAATCGGAGAAGCAATGCCTACCTCAGTCTCACTACAAATTGTTGATCGAACGCTCGCATTTCCGAGAGGAGTCATTGAAGATGTGCTGGTCAAAGTTGACAAACTCATTCTCCCATCAGATTTCATTATCCTTGACATGGAAGAAGACAAAGATGTACCTATCATCCTTGGAAGACCATTCTTGGCGACAGGACGAAATGTGATTGATGTACAAAAAAGAGAACTAACCATGAAAGTTTAGGACCAAAAAGTTACTTTCAATGTTTTCAAAGCCATGAAATTCCCGAGCAATGAAAATGAAGAAGAATGTTTCAGAATTGATGTTGTTGATAATATTGTTCAGGATATTGATACAACTCCCACGGACAAACTTGAAGCTTTCATAACCAACATGACTGATAGCGAGTTAGATGCTGAAATTCTGGAATGTATCAACTATCTTGACAAGCCATTTCGTTTCAAAACAACAACACCAGTTGAAAGTCTGGAACTCCCAAAGAAAGATTGAATCAAGCCCTCAATTGAAGAACCACCGCAGTTAGAGCTGAAGTTACTTCCGAGTCATCTCAGGTATGCATTTCTTGGAAACTCTTCTGAATTACCTGTTATTATTTATTCTTCACTAACATTGGAGCATGAAGAAAAGTTAATGAGAGTGTTACGAGAGCACAAGAAAGCCATTGGCTGGACTATAGCAGACATTCGAGGCATTAGTCCATCATTTTGCATGCACAAGATTTTGATGAATGACGAGTACAAACCCACAGTAGAGCATCAACGGAGACTCAATCCAATCATGAAGGAAGTCGTGAAGAAAGAAATCATCAAATGGTTGGATGCTGGTATCATTTACCCCATCTCAGACAGTAGTTGGGTGAGTCATATGCAGTGTGTGCCAAAGAAATGAGGAATTACTATGGTCACCAATGAAAAGAACAAGCTAATTCCAACAAGAACAGTGACTGGATGAAGAGTATGTATGGATTACCAAAAACTGAACAAAGCCACTAGAAAGGTCCATTTTCCGCTGCCATTCATTGATTAAAGGCTGGACAGATTGGCGGGACATGAGTTCTATTGCTTTCTGGACAGATATTCAGGATACAATCAGATTGCTATCGCCCTAGAAGATCAGGAGAAAACCACTTTTACATGTCCGTATGATACTTTTGCATTCCGCAGGATGCCATTTGGATTATGTAATGCTCCTGCCACATTTCAGAGTTGCATGATGGCCATATTCTCAGACATGCTGGAGCAGAGTATGGAGGTTTTCATGGATGACTTCTCTGTGTTTGGAGACTCTTTTGACCATTGCTTGTAAAATTTGGAACATGTGTTACAAAGATGCGAAGATACAAACCTGGTACTCAATTGGGAGAAATGCCACTTCATGGTGCATGAAGGCATTGTTCTTAGACACCGAATCTCACAAAATGGAATCGAGGTAGGCAAAGCAAAGATCGAAACAATTGAGAAATTACCTCCACCAACATCAGTCAAAGGGATTCGGAGCTTTCTTGGACATGCTGGCTTTTACAGGAGATTTATCAAAGACTTTTCCAAGATTGCTAAACCTCTAAGCAATCTTCTGGAGAAGGATGTGCCTTTCAACTTCACCAAAGAATTCCAGGAAGCTTTTGAGATCTTAAAACAGAAGCTGGTTTCTGCCCCCATCATAGTAGAACCAGACTTGACCCTTCCATTTGAAGTGATGTGCGATGCTAGTGATTTTGCTGTAGGTGCAGTTTTGGGACAACGCAAGGCAAAGATTTTCCACACCATTTACTACTCCAGCAGAACTTTGAATGAAGCTCAACTCAACTACACAACCACTGAAAAGGTGTTGCTCGCTGTTGTGTTCGCTTTTGACAAATTTTGCTCCTATCTGCTGGGTCCCAAAGTGGTGGTCTACACAGATCATTCAGCAATCAAATATCTGATCACGAAGAAAGATGCCAAACCCAGATTGATCTGTTGGATACTTCTTCTGCAAGAATTTGATGTGGAGATTAGAGACAGGAAAGTGACAGAGAACCAAGTGGCAGATCATCTATCGAGGCTTGAGAATGGAGAAACAGCTGGCAAAGAACTGACAATCAACTGGTTTGGGAGCCACTAGCCCAAAGCTCGCTACATAGATGAAAGATATTGTATATAAATAAAAAAAATCAAAGAAAAAATCAGAAAATTGAGAAAAATTATTCCACTGCTGCAAAAAGGTGTGAATTCTGATAAAATTCTAGGACAAAAATATTACTCTCTTATCAACTACATTTGTGACTGTTGTGGGCAAAAATGAGTTGATTAATATTTTGTTGGATGTGTATATGGAGAATGGTAAATATAATCGGAGAATTTACTTATTCGGTAATTTAGAAAGAAACAAAACAACTAGTAACTTGGAGTAGAAGTTTCACCTGATTAGTCATTAACTTCTTTATTCTCTTTTCTCTTGTCCTTTTTCTTTTGTGTGCATTAGTTTCACTACCTTTTTACTTTTGTAAAATGTTTGTGGGTATCATTGCTGTAAACCCTCAAGAGACTACAACTCATCCACTAGGGACACCTAGGGGTTTAAAAGCTTGTTGCATACGCTAAATGCAACCGTGATCCCTACGAAAGTGGCTTAGTTAAATTTTATTCTAAAGATGTTTATATTATTTTATTCTGTGTTTTGCTCGAGGAATAGCAAAATGTTAGGTTTTGGGGTGTAATGAGTGGTAAATGTATCACTATTTCTCACTCATTTGACCTAATATTTTGTATAGATTCTTGAGTTTTGTGAATATTTTGATATGTTTTGTGGTATTTTGTAGATAAATAAAGTTTCAGGACTCTTTGGAGGATATTTGGGGCCAAAACAGTGAAAAACGGATAAAAAAGGCAATTTGGTAATTTTTCGCGTCACGACACCTAACATGCGCCATGAGCTGCTAACGTGCGCCGGGGGACACGTGTCAGAATCTGAAAAGTTTGACTTGCTAACGTGCGTCTGCCACGTGTCAACATCACAGCCAATCCGCTAACGTGCGTCGTGCCACGTGTCATCATCCTATGGTGCCGACAATCGCCATCGCCACATGTCACCACGTGTCATTCCACGTCTCAGCCACGTCATTGTACACATCAGCAGTAGACCGAGTCAACGTGCCATGTCACCACCACGTCATCATCAGCCAATCACAACGAGCCACGTGTCGCAATCCTACGGTGCCGACAATCACCTAACGCCACGCAGCGCCACGTCATCACCACGTCAATGTCATGTCAGCATAATTATTAAGTCAATTATCCAAAATGCCACGTGGCAGATAAGAATCTGAAGCAGCCAACCAGAGTACGACACATGGCGCGTCGCGACGCGCACACCTTACCGAGGCCTATAAATTCAACTCAATTTTCTGATTTCAGATGTACCTTCCTCTCTGAATTCTCTGATGTAAATAGGGAGTTTTATATCTAGTTTTCTTTAAATTTCAGTTTTGTAATTAATTTTAATTACGTTCTGTAATAATAATTTAATTTCTTTACTTTTTCAGTTTTTATTACTCAACATGAGGAGGTAACTTCCCACTGCTAGGGTGAAAGGTAAAACTTTTATTACTGCTATTTAGATTAATCTCCATAATTATAATATATTCATTATTTAAAATTTGACTTAATGAGGATACCGCTATATTGGCCAGTTGGTAATTGATATTAAATTTGTTTTAATTTGACTAAGCAATGATACCGCCTGGTTGGTCGGTTGGTAATTTACCGCTTATATGGCTAGTTTATGGACAAATATTGTTACCGCCTTAATGGCTGGTTGGACTTAATTTGACTTAATCAGGCTACCGCCTATATGGCTGGTTGGTAATACCATCACAAGTTGATATATTATATTAAGGGAGATATCTAAAATAGTAGTAGTAAAAGTAGATCCTTTAACCCTAGCATTTTATTTTTGTAATTTTACTTTTCAGTATTTACTTTACCGCATTTACTTTTCAGAATTTTATTTTATGTATTTTACTTTTAATTTTTTACTAGCCCTAGTTATGTGTCATAACTAAGTTATCTCGAGTTGTGATGAATTCTAATATCACCGGTTTATAAGGGGTTATTTTGTAGTTTGGTAATTTAAAGGGTTACTTATTAAGTTTTAAGCTTAATGCGTCTTGTTAACTGGCCACTAATAAGATTGATATGGTAAATCTAAAATAAACTTGACAAAGGAATTTTAGGTTTCAGCCTTAGACTTAATAGCTCACGATCTTCTTTGAGGATAGATAACCCTTTAATAGATTTCCTTACAGGATAGACATATACCTGTCGGGCGGGGGTAACCTTTATTGGAACTTAATCTTAATGAATCCAGGTAATTTAGTTGACATAGACATATGGTTCAATTGGGACATACTGGGTATTTGCGTCTGACCATCGACAGAGGCTTTCGCATAATTTCGTGTTCCAGGTTAGTAAATCGATTTATTACACAAACATAAAATAACTACTTCATCTTTTACAAGATATTAGAAAGATTCACAACCCTAGATAGTTTCTTAATATTGATTTTTCTTAAACCTAGTTTCGTGAAATTTTATTTACTTGTTTTTAAATTTAAAATCATCATCCAATCAATCAATCAATCTGTTAGATACTAGTAATCATTTGGCCTCATAAAACTTAATAGCTTAGGTTTTAAGTCATCGTGGGATCGATACTCTTATACTACTTGAACAATACGTGCACTTGCGTTATACGCGTGTGATTACGCCGGTCAATATTTAACCTAAACATATTTATTCGATATCAAATAACGACATAAATAATATAGAAACACCGCGAAACTTTTACGAAAGTGTTTTTCCGTAAAATAACATAAAATGTGTTTCCGATCGAACCGACCGACCAATGCACATGGGGGCTGCCCAGGTCAGCCCCAATAGCACTTGGACAGTTCCTAGGCTGCCCGAACAGTGACCAACTCACTGTTTGGGCAGCCATTACCCAGTAACGCCATTTTTCGCCGTTTTTCGTTTTTTCACTCCGAAATAATTTCCGGTAATTATTTTCTTGAGTAATTAAAATAAACCAATTTATTCTAATTACTCAATAAATAAAAACTGAATTTTTAGCCAAAAGTCATATTTTTCTCTATTTGTGGTGAGACCCCAAAACTTTTTATTTTGATTATTTTTGTCCTAATTTGTCAAATATAAATTTAAGTGATTTCAAATCACTACCAAAATGATTTATACATGTCTTATACATGAAAATACAAATTACAACTCAAAACCCAATTTTTCTTGCAATTGGCGAGAGGTCCCAATATTTTCAGATTTTGCATTTTGTCCAAATTTGTTCAAAACAATATTATATGATATCCAATCAACACCAAATTAAATGTACATCATATATATATCATTATACAACACATATATGAAAATCCCTAATTTTTGTTTAGGATAAAAACCCTAATTTCTCAAATTAGTCTAATTAACAATATTAACTAAAATCAACGCTTTAGTTTAATCTTTACAACACCAAACCAGTCTCACCACTTTGAAACGACTCAAGAACAATTCTAGGTCATCAATGAGTAGCCTAACAACTCTAGAATGACAACAATATCATCAAATGATCAAAAATGTGCTTATACACCATTTATAAACTTATAAACATACTTTCTTAAACACACTGCATACATCATTCATTCATGCTTTCAACCATCATAACACAAACATAAGAGAGTAGAAAAACTTAAGAACAACATATGTTGTAGCCAAGAAAAAAAGGAACAATTTTCCTTCTAATAGAAAGTTGGGAATACTTACTAAATTCCAAGCTTTCTGGGATTTCTTCTTGGTTTCTTCTCTTTTCTCCCAAATCTCCTTTTGTTTATGTTTTGGAGGCTTGAACTTGTGTAGCAAAATGAAAACAAAACCTTTAAATACTACTAGGTCATGGCCGAAAATTGATAATAGAATAAAATAGATATTTTACTTTTTTAACTAATTAAAGAAGCAAAAATCAATTTGATAACCATTTTCATAAATGTAAAAAAACAACATTTACACTTTAATCATTTCCTTTAATAAATATCAACTTAGATATTTTATATTTTTAATTACTTTAATTATTTAACAATTAAATAACTAAATAATTATTTAAATACAAATATCCAAATATATGTATTATATTTACTTTAAATAATCCAAATACATATATTAATGATATATGTCAAATATCATAATTTGACAATTAATTAATGTGTATTTAATAAAATCAAGTATTAAATACAAATACACATTAATTAGGAAATGACCAAAAGGTCCCTTATGCATGTATCTTTCGTTTAACCATTAAACTATTTATAAATAATCAGTATTATTCATAAAAGTTACCCTAGTGCTCTACGAGTATATTTCATTAGTGAGACTATCTAAGTTCAGACATATTCGTCACGAAATCCAATTTCATGTAAATAATTTACCCACCCGTAAATTATGATGACCACAAATAAACTCGCTAAACTATACAGGTCGAGGTCATCACATATATATAATCCCTTCGTCACAAGTATTCAGTGTTGGGGTTCTGGGCGATGGGGCGCAGCGGAAGCGCGGGTCAGGCGAAATCGTATTTTAAAACTTTTTCAAAATACCGAATAAATTATTCAATATCTAATATGAATAATTTATTCATATTTCACCTAAACCTATTTATTCAATATCAAATATTGACATAAATAAGTTGAAAACTCACGAAACTTTTACGAAAACCGTTTTTTCACAAAATTACCTAAAACGCGTTTTTGACCGAACCAACTACCCGACACTTATGGAAACTGCCCAGGTCAGATCCAATAGTGTCGGGGCATTTCATGGGCTTCCCGAACAGTGACGAACTCACGGTTTGGATAGCCATCACCCGGTTGGCTCAAAATCCACACGGTAATACTGTTTTTGGCCGTTTTCGCTTATTTCAAGTCAGAAATATTTTCCGGTAATTGTGCCAACACCCAAATTACATCCAAAACATTCTAAAGGTAACATTTTTATCACAAAATAGGAACTTTTCCAGGTCTGAAACAGTGACCAAATTTGCCAAATTTTTCATGCTTTAATCCAAAATTCACGAAGATTAATCTAATTAATCCAACACCAATTGAGTTCCACCAGGTATGAACAACCCAAGAATAATTTTAGGCTATTTAGAGTGGATCAAAAACTCTAGAATGACAACACTTCAACAATTGAATAAATTGGCCTAATATTATAATAATATTCACCAATTTCACTTCACACATGCATATACACTTCCAATAAATCATCCACAACCAAAAGCCCCAATTTTTTTTTTTTTGGAAATGAAAGAACCGTAGAACCATTCTAAATGATCAAGAAACAAGAAACAAAATTTTTAAGTTTAGGGTTATGAAAGATTACCTTTAATCATTGTTTTCCAAAACTTTTTTCTTGATTCCTTGCTTCATTTCTTTATGGATCCTTGAAACAATTTTTAGAAACCCATTTTGAGGCTCTCGGCAGTGGCTTAGAAGAATAAAGATGATCAAAACAATTTTTTCTCTCTCTCCTTATGTTGACCGAATTGGCTAGGTTCGTGGGCATTTTTGTCCTTCCATTTTTTAATTAAAATTAAAGTATTAATCTTTATAAAATCCAAATCTTTATAAAATCCAATCCATGCCATGTGTAACCAATTATAATCCACCATTTGCCATAACAATTATGACAAATGGATAAGGTTGGAAAAGTCAATCATTTAATTATTTAACTATTAAATAATTAAACAATTAATTAACACAAATATATGTATTTTATTTACATTAAATACATATATTCATGGCATGTGTAAAAATCTCATTTGATGAATAATTAATGTGTATCTAATCGTATTATGTAGCAAATACAAATACACAATAATTATTAGCGGACAAAATCCCTTAATGCATGTGTTATCGTTTAGCCGATTAAATGATCCGAATTAACGTATTTAATCCGGTGAAGTATTATGAACAATCTGTATTATTCATTTCGCGTTGTCCAAGTGCTCAACGAGTACACTTTATATTGTGGGACTCTCTAAGTTTAGGTCTATCCGTCACGAAATCCAATTTCGTGTCCATAATCCACCCACTCATGGATTATGACGACCACATATAATCTCGCTAAACTATGCAAGCCGATGTCATAGCATACGTATAATCCCTCCATCACAGGCCATCCGTTTTATACCTGGGATATAGATAGAAACGTCAAATTCGTTCGGTATAATACAATCGACTTTCAATTTACGATCACGAAATAAAATTCAGAACTGGTTTCCGATGTTATACCACAGCCATGGATTTACTAGATCGTTAACACGTGCTGGATGCCTATGCCATGTTCACAGGACTGACAGATCCTATCTTGATACGCACAGGATATCATGAGCATCAGTCCACACCCAACGAACAGGTGGAGGTCTGATCATGATTAGATCGTTGACGTGACTGCCATCAAAGTGTGGAGGATAACTCATATATCCACAGTGGTATCTCAAGTCGAAGGACCACTATGATCGTTCAACTCAAGAAAGTTCCTATTGATGTTGGTGTACCATCTATTAGGAAACCTTCAGTGAGTCGTTCAGTGTCTTATCAAATAAACACCTACATGTCTATACGAGTCTCCCGAGACTCATGGTTCACTGGGATAAACCATCGGACCAAGTCATGATATACAACATGTACTAGTCTCAGCAGATTTTACTAACCGACCCGTGTTAGCAAATCTTGACCAGGAACTTTATTTAATGATATACAACTAATTGTGCACTTCCCAATGCCAATTACAAACTACATTGTAACTGTGCACTATACTGTAAATCCTAGGGTCATTGTCTAATATACACGTATCACTGAACCAGATTCAGTTTCGATCTAATCGTAATCAGATATATAATCACAATTAGATCGAATAAGCGTACAAAATACAATGGTACTACCTAATATTATGGAAAATATAATTGCTCGTATTTATGAATCAGACATAAATACGATCCGGATTGGCACTCCGAGCACCAACCCTAACATTCAGATTATTCCAGAGATATAGATATTAACGTCAAATCTCTATAGGTATAATCCCGTCGACATTTATATTAGCAATCTTATAATAACACTTAGAACTCACTTCTACAGTATACCACAGATTGCTAATCCCATAATGAATACCTATGCTCTGTACACAGAATTGACAGATCCTATCTTGATACACACAGGATATCATGAGGATCAGTCCACCCCTAACGAACATAAGGAGGTCTGATCTAAGTGTAGACGCTGGTTTTCGCCCGAGGCCTACAATTGAGATTTCGTGAAGGGGCACTGGCGATCCTGCAAAAAAAGAAAGTAGGATGAACGAAGGAGGTCTACCCACCGGTGTGGGGATGCTGTAGGCACTCCGACGCCCAGTCAGTGAATGGACTAACGAAATAGTTGTAGGGAGGGCAAGGTTAGATGCTACCTTGGATTCTGTAGGATGCCGTGAGGGCGGTAGGTAGGAGGTGTGGTGAGCTTGAGAATGTCCCAAAGCTGTGAGTAGGGGAGCCAGAGGTTGAAATCCCCTTCCTCTTGGAGCCTTGTTCATTATATATTCACGCTATAGTAACGTGTGCCTTTATTGCCTTTTGATTAATCATCCGTTGGATCATGGTAACAGTCAACTTTATGAGGAGCTATTACTTCGTTGTAGGCTGAAACGGATGGGTTGTGAATGAAATTTATGAGCCTGGGCGTTATGTGGACTGAAGTAGGGTGAGCCCCGATTATGCTTTGAGCACGTGACGTCTCACTAGGCTTGGGCTTATGAATCTCTAGGCCTCTATACACTTTAAACATTGGGGCTTCTTTTTGAGGTAGAAGCTTGGGCCTGGAGTAAAGGGATGGAATTGCCCCTGGACCAAATTTGGCCTATACAGTTTGTCCCATACTCTCTAAGTCAATGAGTCATTGGCTTGGAGAGTACTTGACGCATGTGTCGCCTGAGACGATGCCATATTATGTAGGTGTACTCGAGCGTTGATGCTGCCTATTGATTGGACCAA
The DNA here is from genome assembly GCA_019454045.1 of Zanthoxylum bungeanum. NCBI lineage: Eukaryota > Viridiplantae > Streptophyta > Magnoliopsida > Sapindales > Rutaceae > Zanthoxylum > Zanthoxylum bungeanum. The sequence goes on from SKCR01051426.1 coordinate 65,033, forward strand.
ATGAATGTCAAGTTATGAGCTTGACTCTACAAGTGTCATTGGGGTAAGTACCCAGTCATCCGATCCAGATGATGGTCGGGATAAAGAACTCGACTATACCAAAGCCATTGGGTAAGTACCCAGTCGATGAACCAGATGAAGGTCAGGATATAAATCTTACTACATGTGTATTAATTTCATGTCTATAATTTGACTCGATACGAGTCCATGGAGGATGTCCCCGGTCGACTAATCTAGATGAAGATTCATGATATAATTCATACGACATGAGTAACCCTGTCTACAACTTGACTCGATACGAGTCCATGGGGGATGTCCCCGGTCGACTGTACTTGATGAGTCCAGGAAGGTATAAGTCATACGACATGTGTAATCCATGTCTACAACTTGACTCGATACGAGTCCATGGGGGCTGTCCCCGGTCAACTGGACTTGATGAGTCCAGGAAGGTATATGTCATACGAAATGTGTAATCCATGTCTTACAACTTGACTCGAACTAGTTCATGGGGGATGTCCCCGGTCAACTGGACTTGATGAGTCCAGGAAGGTATAAGTCATACGACATGTGTAATCCATGTCTACAACTTGACTCGATACTAGTTCATGGGGGATGTCCCCAGTCAACTGGACTTGATGAGTCCAGGAAGGTATATGTCATACGAAATGTGTAATCCATGTCTACAACTTGACTCGATACTAGTTCATGGGGGATGTCCCCGGTCAACTGGACTTGATGAGTCTAGGAAGGTATAAGTCATACGACATGTGTAATCCATGTCTACAACTTGACTCGATACTAGTTCATGGGGGATGTCCCCGGTCGACTGGACTTGATGAGTCCAGGAAGGTATAAGTCGCACGACATGTGTAATCTATGTCTACAACTTGACTCGATACGAGTCCATGAGGGATGTCCCCGGTCTACTGAACCAGATGAAGGTTCAAGATAGTCTTTCCTTTACTAGACCTGATGAAGATCTATGAGAGTCTTCACTCTATAGACCTGATAAAGATCCAAGAGTCTTTCTTTATCATACCACTAGAGCTGAAAAAGGTCCAAGAGACTACGGTAGAATGAACTTTATGAATATCTATCAAGGTCGTCACTCTACACTCTATTAGGCCCGATGAAGGTATAAGAGATTGTTTACTCTACTTGGACTGGTGGAGTTCTTGGAGAGTTACTAGACATGATGAAGTTCCATGTGGGTCTTCCCTTCATTCTACTCGACCTGATGAAAGTCTGTGGGGTCTTCATTCCTCATTCTTCAAAATCATATATGTAGTGTGAATGAGATATAGGTGAACGAGGGTCTTCAATGAGTGCCAAACTTCTCATGGTATGTCGACCGGGATCCTTAACAAGTACAACTGTCTCACGTGTAGTGTCGAATGGGACATTTGCCTTATACCGAGTGTAGTGTCGAGTGGGACGATCACCACACGATGAATTGGAACTGCACTTCTCATACATACACTCATCGCGTCGACCAGACTGGACTTCAATGATATTGTGTTTGGTGGAGATATCATTCATAGTAAGTGTCCACGTCGTTATTTTGGCAAGCTCTCATGCTACTAGGAAGTTATACTCAAACCACCGAACATCTCCATACGACCACATGGACGCATAAAACACACGGATCAATTAGTCTATGCCTATTAAGTGGTTCCACACGAATGAAGCCACACTCAAATTGCCAAAAAGTAGAGGACAAATACCAGCCTCCATGCGTAAAAGGCCAAAAAACCCACGTATAAAAATGACCATTCTCACAAAGCAAAAAGTAGAAAATAGCACAACCAGAAATTTTTAAATACACTACATTTTCATAATTTCTATCAGTTCTTGAACTGTTGGGTTGTTGCGGCATTCTGAAACCCACCACCTACATCATAGAACGCCTGACTACTTCCAGAAGAATCCATTCTCAGCTTAAAGGCATGTCGAGCCTGTGGATGCATTAGGGCCTGCGCCTCAGTCATTTCACTTGATGCCAGTTTTCGCTCGTAGGTGGCAAGGTCTACGACTGTGAAGCCTGGCAGATGTGCAACGACAGGTGAGGGAAGATGAGTTCAGTATAGAGTCACCGACACCGAAGTCGAAAGCGGCGCTGGTGACATTGGCTAGAAACAAACCCGTGGTTTGACCACTGCCCACGTCTTCTGTTACCGAATCTTCACATTGTCGAGTCGAATGAGATTGTTCATTACTGAGATCACCAATTCATTTAACACTCGTGTCCGAGATGAACATGACATCAACAACTGAAAGAGGATCTTGACATCATGATACCCACAATTCGAAAGTTGGATTTCTCGGAGATGTGGGGGCCACATTTTGAGTCGTATCATTTGATCATTGTTCAAGATGGTAACCCGTCAAAGACCATCAAGGTCCCCGACGGCTTTGACTACGAGCTCCGCAACAGAAAGACATCAACCGCTTTCTGGATCCTAGGCTTCTTTGATTTTGTTTTAGCCTCACTGAGCTTCTCCTTGAATATAGGCGATGTGGGTTTTCGTGCTGCCGGTTTATTTATCTCCGGTTGTTTCGTTGGTTTGGTGGATCCGGTGTTTGCCTTTGGCATTAGCTTGAAAATTCGATGTGGGACAGCTTTTATTTCTTCATCTTGGTAGCCCTCTACTGCTTTAATCGATGTGGGACACTCCCCTCATTTTGTTGTTTGCAAGTGGGCTTTTAAGGTTCTCCTATGAGCTGCTTTGGCTTGTTCTGAGCCGTTAAAGAAGTCTCATTTGGCGTCAGTACTTGCTTTTGGGCTGCGTTTGTCCTCAGCTTTGGATCGTGGTTTACTTCTTCGGCCTGACGAGCTCCTCTTTTGGGCTTCACTTTTCGGTCTGCAGCGTGTTGCTAAGCCTGAGTTTGGAGGCCAGATTGGACTGGCTTTGGGCTCTCCTTTTGGGATAAATTTTTGATTTTTACTTTCTGTGCTTTGGGCCAGTTTTTTCACGGGCCGGCTCTGTGTTTGTTTTCTTTGGGCTGTTTGGGCTTTGTATGATCTATGATTCTTTCTTTGTGCTTTTGCACTTTCCTGGGGGATGCCCCTACCTATGCGTCGAATGGATCTTCAGCTATTTGCCAGTCATACATTATATGTTGTGTCGACTGAAACCTTCGCCTCTAGACAATAGCTCTTCCTCGTGTTGAATGGAGTTTCAGACTAGCTAGAACTTCTCCCATCTCATGTTGAATGAGATATTGAACAAGTGTCAAGTCACATATAAGGAATGTCGAGTTGAATCTTTAGCAAGTGACAAGCTACACATGATAATATCTATTGGGACATCCTTTACAATACACTAATGTCGAGTGGGACATATCTAACTGATCATATGTTAGATATTGTAAATGTCGACTGTGCCTAATCGTAATAGCTGTCTAGTCGTAAATTGTAGTGTCGATTGGGACACCAATAATCATCAAGCTATCTAGTGTAGTATCGACTGGGATATTCATAGCAAGTCCCAAACTATAACACCTATTATAGGTCACATGCCTTTCTAATGTCGACTGGGACATTATTAAAAGGTGCAAGACATACCTGATAATGTTGACCAAGATGTCCACGCCAAGTCTTCATTCGGGAATCGTCGACTGAGACATCCTCCTCATGTCCAACACATCGCTTATCACGTGAGGTGATGAATGGTAAAATACAGTTCCATTGAAGGGAAACGCCTTGCTCCTGATGTAGATCCATGAGACTATGGTTGACTGGAGTCTAGAATTGATGACACTCCTTTCGTGTAACCTTTCATGACACCCGGAGGAGATGGCAATCCTCTTACATAGTCTGAATGTAATGACATTCTATCTATGCCATCTAGAGTAGATGATAACCACCCTAAGCAGTCTCGAATAGATATCAATTATAGAGAATATTTCTTGGTTGATTGGGTATGCTGGGATTATGAGGATATTCTCATGTCGACTGGTGGAAGTGTGTAGAATGGTTCAAATGATGGTCCATATATGTTGATGGAGCAAATGGAGTTCTCATTGAGAATGGAACAAATGGGTCGGATGAAAATCCTAATGTATGAAATTGCTCTTGGAGAATGGCTAATTAAGTGATCACGAGACTTGGTGTTTGCTCGTTGCGTGACGTCATACGAGTAGGGGTGTTGGGAAGGATCGTAGATGGAGAAATCTTTGTACGCTATGGATCGCCGGGGCCCCACGGTAGGCGCCAAACTGTAGACGCTGGTTTTCACCCGAGGCCTATAATTGAGATTTCATGAGGGGGCACTGGCGATCCTGCAAAACAAAGAAAGTAGGATGAACGGAGGAGGTCTACCCACCGGTGTGGTGGATACCGTAGGCACTCCGATGCCCAAGTCAGTGAAGGGACTAAGGAAGTAGTTGTAGGGAGGGCAAGGTTAGATGCTACCTTGGATTCTGTAGGATGCCGTGAGGGCGGTAGTTAGGAGGTGTGGTGAGCTTGAGAATGTCCTAAAGCTGTGAGTAGGGGAGCCAGAGGTTGAAATCCCCCTTCCTCTTGGAGCATTGTTCCTTATATATTCACGCTATAGTAACGTGTGTCTTTATTGCCTTTTGATTAATCGTCCGTTGGATCATGGTAACAGTCAACTTTATGAGGAGCTATTACTGCGTTGTAGGCTGGAACGGATGGGTTGTGAATGAAATTTATGAGCCTGGGCGTTATGTGGACTGAAGTAGGGTGAGCCCCGATTATGCTTTGAGCACGTGACGTCTCACTGGGCTTGGGCTTATGAATCTCTAGGCCTCTATACACTTTAAACATTGGGGCTTCTTTTTGAGGTAGAAGCTTGGGCCTGTAGTAAATGGACGAAATTGCCCCTGGACCAAATTTGGCACATACACTAATTAGATTGGTGACGTGACTGCCATCAAAGTGTGAAGGATACCTCATATATCCATAGTGGTATCTTAAGTCAAAGAATCACTATGTTACTCAACCCGAGAAGATTTCTATTGACGTTGGTGAACCATCTATTATGTAATCTTCGATGAGTCATTATGTGTTTATCAAATAAACACCTACACGTCTATACGAGTCTCCCGAGACTCATGGTTCATTGGGATAAACCATTGGACCAAGTCACGATATACGACATGTACTAGTTTCAGCGGATTTTTACTAACTGACCCGTGTCAGTAAATCTTGACCAGGAACTTTATTTGATAATATATATCTAGTAGTAACACTTCCCACTGTCAATTACAAGCTACGTTGTAATTGCGCACTACAGTATATATTAGGGTCTTTGCCTAATATATATCACTAAATATGATTTAGTTCAATCTAATGAATTAGATCGAATATATATAATAAAAGACAAGAGGTGCAACCATAAATAAGTAATATTATGGAAAAATGTATTGCTCGTATTCATGAATCAGACATAAATACGATCCGGATTGGCGCTCCGAGCACTAACCCTAACAATTTCTCTCAGTTACTCTAGTGCCAATCCACGGTATCATATACACATCTTAATGTGTTTCACATATGCATGGCCCTCAAAAATTCACCTAGCACTCAAGAGGTAGGCAACAACGAGTATGTCTACTATAACATATTGGTTTTGTCCAACAAACCCAATTTTTTTTCCCTTGACCAACATTAAACATATTTTGTATAAACTATATTCTACATCAATATGACTTATATGCCACATCAACATTGTGCTTCAGCTACTGAGTTGTCCAAGTATTTAGGGATCAAATCAAAATTACTATGCAAACAACCACAAACACGACACTAATATCACAACTTCTAATCTATAAGGTCACTATGCAACTTCATAAGTCAATACTTCATAAGTTGCAACTAATTCCATTCATACAGTAGAATCATTTGTGACACTCTCACTGTATCTTTTCTGACTCTTTATGACGTAGACCGTATAACGTCATAATGAGACTCAAAAACTAATCTGACCCTAATAGTTGCGGACTTTATTCTCCATTAATAAGAAACTTGTTCTTAATATCTCAAAGATAATAAAGAATATGTTTCAAGACTCATCTTATGGTCTGTAAGGTATCAAAATAACTCGTAATAATCACAATTAAATTGATATATCTAATCGCACTAAATATAATATTCATTATGCTATCATCCTATGATGTATAAGATTGACTAGACATTCTAATCAATTTCTCTTTCGACAAAAGAATCATCATTTACGAAAGATGAATATTATATACTATAGACACATTAATTGTCAAACAGTTATACTAATTGTCACACATATAGTCTCAATGTGTCCTTTATTAGATCATATTTAATATATGACTAATGGGAGCATCTCACAAGTCTCTTAGCTTTATATCATATATAAAACTTTATATCAAATATAACAGAGACCACTCTCATTGATTTCACGGAGAAAATAAGACTCAGGTAAATCTTTTACCTCATAAACATCTCATGATTACCTCAATAATGATAATGTCATTATGATATATAACACTAGAAAGAAATTTGTACGCTCCCACTAACCCTACTATCAGATATGTATTATCTACGATTTGATAAAATCAGAAAATCTGACCGATATCAAAATTAAAGAACACAAATTTCCGGAAAGTTCATCTGAGTCCATAACAGGCTTTATAAGTTAGTATATCAAACTGTAATCTTAGCATAATACAATCTCCAGGGCCATTCCAAAAATGAACTCTTCAAACAAAGAAATCACAATGGATCTCTTATCTGAAGAAACCATTCAGAAACGCCACTTTATATTCTATCTGAAATACACAGTTTAATATTAAAATTAACCAACAAATCTTTAATTGTTCAATAAGTGCGACTAGAGACAAGTTTCCTCAGAATCTCCAATAGATTGTTGAGTATAACTTTTCTCACTGTCGTACTATAAATGTCAAACCTTTAATAAGCTCACTTTATTTTTGCTGCGCAAACCATTTGCACATTTTATGAACGATTCATAACTAAAGCTTAATCAAGTTCCAAACTTGATCGTAGTAAGCTATGAACAATCTTAGATCTATGGTTTAATGCTAATTTCTGGAATTGATATCAAATATCGCTCCCACTATAAGTTATAGGACAATTTTCTTCAATAAGAAAACAACATAACCATTAAGTATCAAATATTTTTGCAAATGATTTTGACATCCTATTGAACTTATATGAAAGTAATTAAAGGGTATTTTCATCTTATTAATTATGTAGTTCCATTTATAGTTTATCACTACGACATTTGACTTCAATAAGTCAAGTCTTTTATACAATGGTCAACATCTGATGTTACGCATTAAGTGATAAAATAATTTTATTACTCGTGATTGTAGAATAGATATTCTATCAAATAGAATACAATATTCTATTAAATATAATAAATAATAAACTTCTACTCGTAGCTCTGACGCACAAGTTTTTTCAATTATATAACCAGTATATAAAAAAAAGATTCAAATCTTAAACATTTCAAGATTCAAATTTTCTAGTTGTACATATCATATACGTAACTGTAGAAACTAATGGAACCTTAATTAAATGGATGAATTAGTGTTTCTGGAGCATGTCCCTAAGAGGATTGAAACTAATTTGGTAACACTCAATATCAAGCGAATCAAATCGTATAAGATTTGATTTCTCCCACTAACCAATTCCATCAAGATGGTATCGTAGAACAATTATATTGAGTAAGAATCATATTCATTCAATAACCACGACAATTCATTGACTAGGTTACGAAGGAAAGAAAACTATCTTAAGCAATTTACAATTTATTAAAGTACAAACATCCAAGTATCAATTTAATAAATTTTCCGGTCCAATGACAATCATTGGTTAAATAAGATTTAATCACCTTCTCGAATACAATATTCAATAAATGGATAAGGATATGTGGTGTGATCATGTATCAGACCATTCTTTACCATATGGAATAAGTATCTAATACTTAAGTGATAAAATCTTATAAAATATTGTTCTAAGTTATTTACTTAACCGAATATTTTTCTTAATGTTCATATATTCGTCAATGACACTACTAGTCATATTAAAAATATGTAACAATTATTTATAAAGAACAAGTAACTATCCAATAGTCGCAAGTTCTGATATCAAATATCAAAACAATCATTCAATAATATTTTAAATAACTAAACAGGAGATCTGGTATCTAATCATATAGTTGCCGTGTTGTGAGAATCAATATTTATACACAGAACTATACGCATCTCATTTCTTTAGATTTATAATTTGCCTTTAAATATATACAACAATTGCAAATAATTGAAAGGAAAATAGTGTCAGACACATGACCTCTAAATGTCACCAAAGCCAAGAAACGTCATTATCAGATAAATAAATATCTAATGGGGTTTTCTTAATGCCAGTGAAGAATCTCGAGACATGAACCAATTCATGTCAATCTTGACTACGTAAGATACTATTCTCTCTAAAGGATTATATCACAGCCTACTATAATCTAGAACCTATTCTAGAAATCTGCAACCATAATTGAAGTCAGAAAACATATATAAAATATGCATGCAGTGGATAAAAGTTTAATTCCATCTAAATAAAAGAATAAGGAAAACACAAGCGACAATTTTCATAATATTACACTGTAACATCTCTATTCTGTGTGATGCTATTGGTAGGGAATATGTTGTATTATCCCCCTGATCTTTTGACTTTCTAACAATATTAACTCATCTAATGTATATGCTCATGCACGGGACATATGCCCAACTCATCAACCATATATGCATAATACTCTTAATACTAAGTACTCTGTTTAAATACACATTTCAACACAGTTAATAACTTTTATAATACAATATACATGTGACCTTTACTGTATAACATATATGTTACATGACATTCTCTAACTCTAACTGAACTGGACTTTATCTCTGACTTGACCTGGTGGACCAACTCCCTAGTGACTGCCATTAGTATCCATCCTCCTGAGCTCGTCCTCGAAGAACCTACAAAACAAAACATTGGGAGTGGGGGGTTAGATCATTTGAACGATTTAAGTGAGTGGACGATTTAAAATGACAACTGAAATACTGTTATGAAAATGTTAGGTTCTAAAACCAAAACTCAAGAAATAACTTTATATGAAAACTCTTTTATTGTCTGAAAACTCTGAACACTTTTCTAAAAAACTCTCGTCTGAAATCTCTGTGAAAATCTTATCTTTTTTTAAATTCCCTTATAAAATTGATGTTTATGAAAACTTTCATTTCTAGAAACCTTTTATGAAATCTGTATCTAAAATCTATTTATGAAATCTGTATCTGAAATCTATTTCTGAAAACTGGTCTCTGTTTCTGAAAGCTTGACGTATTGGGGCGTTATGTATCGCCGTCCCCTATGCGCCTAACTAGAACCAGAAGTGCAAATCCATGACTTTGGGGCGTTACGTATCGTTGTCCCCCAAAGCATGCCACTCATGTCCCTGAAACTAGTGGTCTTGGGGTGTTACGTATCATCGTCCTCCAAGCCACTAAACTAGAACTGAGGATACGGATCTATGCTACCCTCCAAGTTCTGAAACTAGGATATAGGGACATCTATCATCCTTAGTTCTGAACTAGGATCTGATGGCGTTATGTATCGTCCTCCCCTAGTTCCTCTACATGTGCACATGTCATCCGTTAATTCCATGTCTGTAACAAGTTATATACTGAGGTGAGTTTTTCCTATATACCTCGAAAACATACAAACCAAGCACTGAAAATATCTCATTCTAAAACATTTCTTAGAACATGCTTAATTATCATAAAATGTAAAATAAATTTGGCTAACGCCATAAACTCATAAAATGTAAGTCTGATATATATATATAACAATCCTAAAGTAAAATCAACTTAATAAAGAGTGTGTCCACTCACAAATTTGGAGTTTCGCTAATGTAACATCACTTCGCCGAAAGGTTTTGTGGTTCTTGCGATAACCCCTAATTGATAACTCTGATTAGTAAATAAATCGTGGAGTGTATTACGAAATTAAACTAAATTTATCTATTTAAACACTTATTATCGCTTTCAAGCATAACCTACATATACTATGATGTATTGTATGTATACGAGTCGATATGAGGCCCTTAGGGTGACCTCTAACACGCTAGGGTGGAATTGGAATGGATTAAAACTAATTTGGGAAAAATTATGTTCTCGCGTTGCGACGTAAGTCTTTGTGCGTCGCGATGCGGTGATTCCAGAAACCAATCTGCCTATATTTTCCTGTACGCATCGCGACTCTAACCCCTTGGGCGTCGTGACGCGCACCTGTTTTCCAGGTTTCTACACGTGTTTCTTCAAGTCTTCTTTACCCAATTGCATCACCAATACACAATTCAACTTATTATTACACAAACTAACATCAAGAATCATCAATTCCCAAAGCATAATTTCCTTAACATATTCAATTCACCATCACAACATCCATCCTCAATAAACTCAATTTAGCTTATTACTTAGAATTTTCTTAATTAGGAAATTCCTCAAAGTATTTTTTTTCTTGACCAAATTAACCACATAAATAATATCAATACAACCCAACAACATAACTTAAGCAACAACTCATCAAAATCAACATTTTCAAGATTTCTTTACCTCACTCACTTGATTTTCTTCATCTTTCAAGTCTTTCAAACTTGATATTCCTCTTTCTAACTTGTTGGGGATTAATTTACCTTTGCTCATTCTTTAATCTTGGTGAGAAACATGCCACTCTTTTCTTATTTTCCTCTTCTCCCTTCTCACGTTTTTAGCCCTCTTTAGAGATGAGGGAATAATGTCCTATTTATAGAGGAAGGGGGCTGATTTTTGTGATGGATTTGGGTGGTTAGGATTAAGCCACCTCATCTTTTTCTAGACAAATCCCGAAATTACTATAGCAGTCACTGAATTTTCGATTTTTGACTTATTTTGAGTTCGAATTTGTAAAAATGCCCAACGTGAAAGTTGTAGATCTCGGTCTTAGATTTATGACTATATAAAATTCATAAAAATCAGAGTTCGTATGAGAAAGTGAAGGCCCAAATACCATGGTCTATTCAGAATGAAACATAATATAATTTCATATCGAAATTTCGAGGAATTCACCGATTATCCCCAAAGAAGTTCCATGAATGTATATGTGCTCGAATATAATTTATATTATATAACACTTATCCCACGATGTAATAGTAGCTGAAATTTCGGTCATTACAAATTCTCCCCCTTTAAATAGGATTCGTCCTCGAATCCTTTATGTGGTCTACCTCGCGGATTTGTCTCGATTCGTGAATATCTTGTGATTATGCTATACTTACCTTCCTTACCTTTCTTTCTATTGTTGCTATACTTATCTTTCTTCTGGGTTTAAAACTTTTGGAAAATTCTTGTCATACTTTAACTATTCTTACGTATTAGGGAGATCTCATTTCTAATCCTCTATCTATATTCGACTTTCTTTATCTCAACTATTCATATAAATATCGGTTCCAAAATCATACTATGTTCGTGGCCTGCCATCCTACTCATCTTAGTTCTCTTCTGATTTGGAACCTCCATACTTCCTTGTTGTGACAATAATAACTTCAAAATATCCTTAAGAACTTCTGTTATTCTTCATATTTAAAGTATCACATGGTACTTTATGTTATAACTAATAACATTCACTTTCCTTTGACCTGTGTTTACTTTGGATTCTTCAGCTATTCTACTTAAATGACTTTCCAAGATATACCTTATCTTAGTTCCATTCTGATTTGAAACCCTCTAATACCTCTTTCTAATAACAATAATTTCTGGTTATCTTAAGGAACTTTAGTTAGCTTTCACGTTTAAGGTATCCCCATTGTACCTTATACTATAGCCAATAACCTTCACTTTTCTTTAACTTGTATATATTTCAGGTTTTTCAACTATTCATTATAATATAACTACTTAAATAACTTTATAAGATATATCCTACTAAATATCTTCGTGGTTCCAATCTTAGCTGACTATTTGATCTTTCTCTTTCTCTTTACTAAGTTCTCGTTACTTATGAGCTTTTTCCTTCGAGTTCTCAAATATATAACTATTTATGGTTTTAGGACTTCTTAACTCATAACTAATCTTTTCATGTATTCTTACTGTCAATCGACGGCGCCCATACTTAGGAGATTACTTCAGGGTAGTTTCTCTGGTGATACTCATTGTAAGCCTAATCTTGTGCATTTTATGCTAGAACTATATACTTTTCCGCACCTTTGATTTCTTTGCTAGTAAAAATATGGTTACTATACAAATATAATTTCTTTTAGTTTCCTTGACCATTTGTAAATTGTACTTAACCACTTTTTGAGTTATCCTATATATTATCCTTAGGGAAAATAAGGATCATTATCATCCATCTTTCTCCATTTTCTTTATACGATAAAATTTCAGTCTTAACTCAGTTCTGAAAAACTTACTATTTGGGATATCATTCTTGTCTCATTACCTCTATCTTTCACCTGACATCATTCTTGTCTTCTTTTTTGTTCTTAACTATTTGTGAAGTTTCTAATTCCTCTGTCTCGATCTTTTACCTTGAGGGGCATCTCCCTAAAATTCCTTAGTGTGTCTATCGTTGGTTATCTTATATTATGTTATTCCTTAACTACTACTTTATCCCTTAATCATTTCATATATGTTGTCCTTCTTATAAACCTTTTTACTTAGCACCACTTTCTTCTTTTACTCCATTCTTGTACTAGATCTGAAAATTTTACTGTTTAATCGATTCCTCTTGGGAATGTTTTTAAAATAAAAAAAATCGGGGTCCATCTTTTCTATTATTGTATAATGAGGGTTGGGTAGGTGGGGTTGAGCCCTGACATCTTATTTATGGTAGCAATCTCAATAGCTTTTCATGCTTATAGTTCTATAACTTTTGGCATATACATATCTGGCTTAACTCTTGTACTAAAATTTCTTCCGCTAGATACTACCTGAGTTTCCTGCTTAAACTTCACCCTTGATCCTCCTTCCGACTACCGATCATATTAACTCTTATTATGAACCTTCTCTAGAGCCATGCTTCTTAAAATTCTCTACCAAGTCGTCTCTGTTGCTTAATTTCCTTAAGTTGTTACTTTTCCTCAAAGTTCTGTTGTATTCCCTCTTTGTTATTTCTCCTTAAGAAGTTTACCCTGCTACATAAATTTCTTTCTTATCTCAGTTCATTGAACTCCTCTCATCTTTACTCTCCTGGAGACTTCATCAACTTCGTTTGCTTAAGACATTTCTACTAAATTTTGGTTTAGGTACTACTCTGCATCTATTTATTTCGACTAGTATCATAAGACTTCTTAAGGATTATCCACTATATTCATGGGAATCATTTTCTCTAGTCCACTTGTGTTCTTGAGCCTTAACTCCCTTAAGGGTCTCCAATTCAATAATGATTCCTATATTTGGCTAAACTTACCATGACTTCAGACTATCATTTGTCATGTTTTATATCTATGCTCCGATGAACGCAATGGTTCGGATATCTAACTGTCTCGTGGTCTATCTATTTGTCTAATGTTCTTTTTTACCTGTTCAAGTCCTTGCTAAACTATAAGTTGAGGAGTGAATACTTGTTTTCTTTGAAAATCTGAAAAAAAAATTACATGTTTTTGTCAACTATTCAGCTCCAAAGATGGTCTGATTGGGTGTCTATACACCTCATAGGGGTCGGAACTACTGGACGGAAGAGTTATCGCTTATACTGTCGGATTCTACGTCGACTGCTCCAAGTCTTAAGGTTTCTGTAATTCTGATCAACTATGTTAAGGTTTCCATTTACATTATTGTCTCATACTTTTTTATACTGAACTTCTTTATTGCTTCCCGTAGCTTTCTTTATTATTTGTTTCCATAACTTATTCTTCAGTTCCGTATTGTGCTTCCAAGGTTAATGGTGGCTTATTTCTATTGACTACTTCATAGATCTGCTCTCTGCTCTTGCTATAGGCTGCAGCTTTGCCGTATAATCTTACTATTCATGCTAGTATTCTTTGTTAAATTCCGATTGTCTTCCGACTCATCAATCTGTCATTTTAAACTTTAAAGAATCTCTATTAGCATTGCACCAATCTATGGATTTCCACAGGTATTTCTAACTTATCCACTTAGCTTAAGTCGAGTTCTCACTTTTCTATCTCTTAAATCCTTCTTAGTTCTTCCCTGGATGGTCTATTATTTAGTGTTTTCTGTTTCTTACTTGGGATAAATTCTCATTGAACTTACTAACAGTTATCTTTACCTAGGATAGTATAGGGTGGAATAGAAATGTACATCTCAGTGGGTGTTATTGTCCTTATTTTAATACTTTATGTCCTGGTATAGTCTATTACTCATGTAAGACAGGTATGGGGTAGACTCTGCCAGGGCCGCTTCTTTGTCTGATATAGCTGAGGGATGAGAATCTTGGTAAGTCAGATATTATCATATATCGATTTCTTTGGTTAAGGTAACTAATCACTTATCTTACGTTTTTCATTTTACTAGCTCACGGGTCTGGGTTGGATATTTAGAATTTCTATATCTTTTATGATAGCTTGATTTTAGTGGAAACTCCATTGACTAATCCTGAACTTTTACTTTTCTTCCTTTTCTGACTATTTTCGCTATTCGGGGAAAAACTTCTCTATCAATAAGAGGCACTTATGGTTGGGTCTATTTGAATGATTTTTTTCTGATGAGGAAAAGAACCTTAGTAGAAAGGAACGAATCTTACTCAAGTTTACTTAGTATTTTTCTCTTGTCAAACTTGCTATATTTTCTTTACAGCTACAAGTTCTGGTATTTTCTTTATCATTTCCTTCTATATTTTTCCCACTTACTGTCTCTGGTTACTTGAACACATATATATATTTCGTTACTTTTCTTTCTAGCTTTCTTTTTCTCTTCCTACTTTCCTGGGTGAGTATCCTTAAAACTTTTCTATTTCTTTCCGTCTCTTTACTTTTCTGTCTTTGGCAGCTTAAACATCAATGCATCTTTTCTTACTTCTTAAAACTTTCTTTTCCCACTCCCTTGGGTAACTATTCTTAGAAATTTACTATATGTTCTCCCAACTCATATTGGACTCCGACTTAACAAACCAGGATTACTACCAAAAAGTCATTAACTAAAACAGGAATTTGATTACATTATACTAGGAAGAGGATTCAGGTAACTTAGGAGTTCTTACTAACTTGTCTATGGAACTTGAGGACATACTCAATGATTGGATACTGGAGAGGTAATGCCTAGCATACTAGTACCTCGGGCATCTACATATACAAGACCCTAGTACTCTGCCTACAGTAGTCACTGACTCACTAGACCATGCTCTGATACCATCTTTGTAACATACTCATTTCGGATGATGCTACTGGCAGGGAATAGGCCTTACTATCCCCTGGGCCTTTGACTTTCTAACAATATTAACTCATCTAATGTATTTGCTCATGCACGGGACATATGCCCAACTCATCAACCATGTATGCATAATACTCTTAATACTAAGTACTCTGTTTAATACACATTTCAACACTGTCAAAAACTTTTATAGTGCAATATACATTTGACATTTACTGTATAATATATATGTTACATGACATTCTCTAACTCTGACTGAACTGAACTTTATCCCCGACTTGACCTGGTAGACCAACTCTCTAGTGAGTTCCATCAGTATCCATCCTCCTGAGCTCATCCTCCAAGAACCTGTAAAATAAAATACTGGGAGTGGGGGTTTAGATCGTTTGAACGATCTAAGTGAGTGGACGATTTAAAATGACAACTGAAATACTATTATGAAAATGTTAGGTTCTAAAATCAAAATTCAAGAAATAACTTTATATGAAAACTCGTTTCTTGTCTGAAAACTCTGAACTATTTTCTAAAAAAATCTCATTTGAAATATCTTCGAAAAACTTGTCTTTTCTGAAAGTCTCTTATAAAACTACAATTTTCTGAAAACTTTCCTTTCTAGAAACCTTTTCTGAAATATGTATCTAAAAACTATTTCTGAAATCTGTATCTGAAATCTATTTCTGAAAATTGGTCTCTGTTTCTGAAAACCTGACGTATGGGGGCGTTACATATTGACATCCCCCTGATGAGTGGTATTTATATCACTATTTCCCACTCATTTAACTTAATATTTTGTATAGTTTCTTGAGTTTTGTGAACGTTTTGATGTGTTTTATTGTTATTTTGCAGATAATAAAGTTTGGACAGCACTGGAGGCAATTTGGGGCAAAACCGGACAAAAATGCGTCAACATGGTTATTTTCGTCTTTTGCGCGTCGCGACGCTGGAGCACAGCGCGCAGCGACGCCCAGCGTGAGCCGGATTTGCTAACATGCGCCTGGTCAACGGTCAACAATTTGATAAGTTTTGACTTTGCTAAAATGCGCCGTGCCACGTGTCACCATCACAGCCGATCTGCTAACATGCGCCGTGCCACGTGTCATCATCATATGCTGCCGACACTCAGACTTGACACGTGTCGCCTCATCATCAGCCATGTCAACGGTCAACGAGTCAACCTCGCCACGTGTCATGCCACATCATCATCCACGTCAGCAGGTCAACAGAGTCAACATGCCACGTCAGCCTAAGCCAATCACAACTTGACACGTGTCGCCACGTGTTGCAATCCTATTGTGCCGACAAATGCAACACACGCCTACGCCACGTCATCGCCACGTCAGCGCCACGTCATCGCCATGTCATCAATGACATCATCACAATAATTGAGAATTAGCCGCCTTGACACGTGTCGCATGTACAGTCAGCCGCCTTGATGACGTGTCGTCTCCTCAGCGTGCCACGTCGACAAATCCAGCGTCGCGACGCGCAGCTCCTTGGAGTCGCGACGCGAGAACAGTGCCCGAACAGTGAAAAATTTTGCTATAAATAGAGGGCGAATTTTCAGTTTTTAGTACACCTTTCTCTCTCACTCCTTCTATGTAATTAGGGAGTTTCTCTCTCTAGAATTTTCATTTTTATTTTTTAGTTTTTACTTTTGTAATAATTTTAATTACTTTTTGTAATAATAGTAATCTACTTTCTTATTTTACAGTTTTTACTATTCACTATGCGGAGGTAACTTCCCTATGCTAGGGTGAAAGGTAATTATTTTACTATTGCTATTTAGATTAATCTCCCTTAAAAATAATATATTTACTATTTAAAATTCTTACTAATCAAGGAATACCGCTATATTGGTCGGTTGGTAAATTTATTTTAATCTGGTTTAAACCTGACTAATCAAGGAATACCGCTATATTGGTCGGTTGGTAAATTTATTTTCTGTTGGTTTGAACCTGATTAATCAAGGAAACCGCTATATTGGTCGGTTGGTAAATTTATTTTGGTACCGCCTTTTTGGCTGGATTATGGACAAATATTACCACATATATGGCTGGTTGGATTTAATTTGACTTAATCAGGATACCGCCAGATTGGTCGGTTGGTAAAATATTATCACAGTTTATATATTATTTTATGGGAGATATCTAAATTAGTAGTAGTAAAAGTAATTCCTTTTACCTTAGCATTCTATTTCATTTGTAACTTTCTTTTCAGCATTTTACTTATCGCAATTACTTTTCAGCATTTTCATTTTATGTCTTTTAAGTTTTTACAAGCCTAGCTATGTGTCATAACTAAGTTAGTAATCTAGGGTTGTGATGAAATCCAATATCACCGGTTTATAAGGGTTAAATTATAATTTGGGTAATATAAAGATTTATTTATTGAGTCTTAATCTTAATGCTTTTTATTAACTGGCCACTAATAAAATTGATAAGGTAAACTTAAAATGATCTAGACATAGGGATTTTAGGTTTAAGACCTCAGACTCAATAACCCACGATCTTCCTTGAGGATAGATAACCCTTTAATAGATTTCCTTACAGGATAGGAATATACCTGTTGGGCGGGGGTAGCTATAATTGGAACTTAATATTAATGAATCCAGTTAATTTGATTGACATAGACATATGGTTTAATTAGGTTAAATTGGATATTTGTAATTGACCATCGGAAGAGGCTTTTACATAATTTAGTGTTCCAGGTTAATAAATCAATATTTTACCCAATTATAAGATAACAACTTCATCTTTAAATAATATTGGAATAAATCACAACCCTAGATAGTTTTAATATTGAATTTTCTCAAAATATCTTTTCAACCAATTTTAGTTACTTGCCTTTAAATTTAGAATCGTCGCCATTTCAAATCAATCAAACAACCTGATAGATATTAGTAATCATTTGACCTCATAAAAATTAATAGATAAGATTTTAAGTCCTCGTGGGATCGATACTTTTTATACTACTTGAACGATACGTGCGCTTGCGTTATACGTGTGTGTTTACGCCGGTCACCCCCATGCGCCTAACTAGAGACAGAAGTGCAAATCCATGACTTTGGGGCGTTACGTATCGCCGTCCTCCAAAGAATGCCACTCATGTCCCTGAAACTAGTGGTCTTGAGGCGTTATGTATCGCCGTCCCCCAAGCCACTGAACTAGAACTGGGAGTATGGATCTATGCTACCCTCCAAGCTCTGAAACTAGGATCTAGGGGCATCTGTCATCCCTAGTCCTAAACTAGGATCTGGGGGTATTGCGTATCACCGCCCCCCCAATTCTTCTTAATGTTTACATGTCATCCATCAATTCAATGTATGTAACAAGTTATATACTGAGGTGGGTTTTTCCTCCTTGCCTCGAAAACATAAAAACCAAGCTCTGAAAATATCTCATTTTAAAACATTTCTTGGAACATGCTTAATTATCATAAAATGTAAAATAAATTTGGCTAACGCCCTAAACTCAGAAAATATAAGTATTATATATATATATATAACAATCATAAAGTAAAATCAACTTAAGAAAGAGAGTGTCCACTCATAGATTTAGAGTTTCGCTAATATAATGTCACTTCGGCGAAAGATTTTGTGGAGTGTATTACGGAATTAAACTAAATTTATCGATTTAAACACTTGTGATCGCTTTCAGGCATAACCTATATATATTATGATGTATGTATACGAGTCGATACGAGACCCTTAAGGTGGCCTCTAATACGCTATGGTGGAACTAGAATGGATTAAAACTAATTTGGGGAAAATTCTATTCTCGCATCGCGACGCAAGTCTTTGCGTGTCGCAACGCGGTGATTCCAGAAACCAATCTGCCCATATTTTCCTATATGTATCGCGACTCTAACCCCTTGGGCATCGTGACGCGCACATGTTTTCCGGGTTTCTACACTTGTTTCTTCAAGTCTTCTTTGCCCAATTGCATCACTAATACACAATTCAACTTATTATTACACAAACCAACATCAAGAATCATCAATTCACAAAGCATAATTTCCTTAACATATTCAATTCACCATTACAACATCCATCCTCAATAACCTCAATTTAGCTTATTACTTAGAATTTTCTTAATTAGGAAATTCCTCAAAGTATTTATTTCTTAACCAAATTAACAACATAAATAATATCAATACAACCCAATAACATAACTTAAACACCAACTCATCAAAATCAACACTTTCAACACTTGGGTCAAGATTTATTTACCTCACTCACTTGATTTTCTTCATCCTTCAAGTATTTCAAACTTGATATTTCTCTTTCTAAATTTTTGGGGGTTGATTTTCCTTTTCTCCTTCTTTAATCTTAGTGAGAACATGCCACTATTTTCTTATTTCCCTCTTCTCCCTTCTTACATTTTTAGCCCTCTTTAGAGATGAGGGAATATTCCCCTATTTATAGAGGAAGATGACTGATTTTTATGATGGATTTGGGTGGTTAGGATTAAGCCACCTCATCTTTTTCTAGACAAATCCCGAAATTATTGTAACAATCACAGTATTTGTGATTTTTGACTTATTTCGGGTTCGAATTTGAAAAAATACCCAGCGTGAAAGTTGTAACTCTTGGTCTAATTTCTGACGATATAAAATTCATAAAAATCGAAGTTCGTATGAGAAAATTACGTCCCAAATACCATGGGCTGTTCGGAGTGGAACATAATACAGTTTCGTATCGAAATTTCGAGGAGTTCATTGATTATCCCAAAAGTTGTTTCATTAATGTATATGTGATCGAACATAATTTATATTATATAACACCCGTCCCATGATGTAACAGTAGCCGGAATTTCCGATCGTTACATACACGTTGCCTTAGTTATGGATTTTTAACGCTGCAGTGCCTCCCACTACTTTACGTAATACCATAATCCCCAACGGAAAATTAGAATTCAATAATTAAATTGAATTTCATAATGGGAAGTGGACCCCATGAATATATTTCGACCCATAATTTTGGCACGTTCTCGCCTACGTATATTCACGGGTAGACAACTCATTGTCAATCACACTCACTGTGACTCCTGATTTTGGTCCTGACCGTTTCTCATTGTGACAACTTTGGCATGTTCACAGGAGGCGTATCAAGGCTTCACTTGTCAATGACAAACTCAAGTTACCGATGTAGTTCTGACAGCTTTGGCACGTTCAAGAATTTCTACTTTCACTTGAATTTGTCTCTTATCATATAAGTTCTACTGGTGCAAATGAACTACCATCAGCCATAACTGCACAACTTTGGCACAATACAACTATAGCATCAGGAAATCATTCGCATCCGTACTGACAAGGCGAACCAAGAAATAAGTATTTCTAATACTAATTACTATAAAACCTTATTTAATGGGGATTTTCCTAAAAGATATAATTCACTTTATTTAATCTAATTAAAGAAATACGTACATGTAAAAAGTAAAGATTAGATTAAATATCAAATTTAAAGGGCTAATCATATCATGGGTTCAGAATCAGACTCGCTCTGATACCATTTTGTAGGGGTTTTCTAGCGGCTCAGCGGAAAAAGCGCGGTTCGAGCGAAATCGTAGTTTAAATTTTTTTAAACTTGCGAATAAATTATTCAATATCTAATATTAATAATTCATAAATAAACATACTTATTCGATATCAAATAACGACATAAATAATATAGAAACATCGGGAAATTTTTACGAAAGCGTTTTTTTCCGCAAAATAACATAAAATACATTTCCTACCTAAACGACCTACCAATGCACATGGAGCTTGCCCAGGTCAGCCCCAATAGCACTTGGACAGTTCTTAGGCTGCCGAAACAGTGACCAACTCACTGTTTGGGCAGTCGTTACCCGGTAATGTCGTTTTTCATCGTTTTCGCGTATTTTCACTCCGAAATAATTTCCGGTAATTATTTTTCATGGGAAATTAAAATAAACCAATTTATTCTAATTACTCAATAAATAAAAATTGAATTTTATCCAAAAGTCATATTTTTCTCTATTTGCCGTGAGAACCAAAAACTTTATATTTTGATCATTTTAGTCCTAATTTATTAAATATAAATTTAAGTGATTCCAAATCACTACCAAAATGATTTATACATGAAAATATAAATTGTAACTCAAAACCCAATTTTTCTTACAATTGCCGAGAGGTCCCAACATTTTCCAGATTTTGCATTTTGGTCCAAATTTGTTCAAAATAATATTAGATGATATCCAATCAACACCAAATTAAATGTACATAATATATACATAATTATACAACACATATATGAAAAGCCCCAATTTTGGTTTTGGTTAAGAACCCTAATTTCTCAAATTAGTCTAATTAAAAAAATTAACCAAAATCAACACTTTAATTTAATCTCTACAATATCAAACAAGTCTCACAACTTTGAAACAACTCAAGAATAATTCTAGGTCATCAATGAGTGGCCTAAAAACTCTAGAATGGCAACACGATTATCAAATGATCAAAAGTGTGCTTATACACCATTTATAAGCATACTTTGTTAAACACACATGCATACATATTCCATTCATGCTTCCAACCATCATAACACAAACACAAGCGAATAGAAAAACTTAAGATCAACATATGTTGTAGCCAAGAACAAAAGTAACAAGTTTCCTTCTAATAGAAAGTTGGAAAAACTTACTTAAATTCAAGCTTTCTTGCATTACTTCTTGGTTTCTTCTTTTTTTCTCTCAAACCTCATTTGTTTATGTTTTTGAAAGCCTTTCATCAAGTGAAGCAAATGGAAAAATGAAACTTTTAAATATCCTAGGTCATGGCCGAAATTAGGCTTAAAAAAATTTCTTTTTCAAAACAAAATAAAGAAGCCAAAAGTCATTTGATAACCTTTATCATAAATGTAAAAGTCAAACTTATACACTTTAATTATTTCCTTTAATAAATATCAACTTAGATATTTTATATTTTTAATTACTTTAATTATTTAACAATTAAATAATTAAATAATTATTTAAATATAAATATCTCAAATATATGTATTATCTTTACTTTAAATATCTCAAATACATATATTAATGATATACATCAAATATCACAATTTGAAATTTAATTAATGTGTATTTAATAAAATCAAATATTAAATACAAATACACATTAATTAGGAAATGACCAAAAGACCCCCCTTATGCATGTATCTTTCGTTTAACTGTTAATCGATTTATAAATAATCAGTATTATTCATAAAGGTTGCCCTAGTGCTCTACGAGTTTATTTCATTAGTGAGACTCTCTAAGTTTAGGCATATCTGTCACAAAATTCAATTTTGTGTCAATAATTTACCTACCCGTAAATTATGACGACCACGGATAAACTCGCTGAACTATACAGGTCGAGGTCATCGCATACGTATAATCCATCCGCCACAGATATTCTGATTATTCCAGAGATATATAAATAAACGTCAAATATTTATAGGTATAATCTCGTCGATGATTCTATTAGCAATATTATAAAAACACTTAGAACTCACTTCTACAGTGTACCACAGATCCATGGATTTAACGGATTGCTAATCCCATAATGAATACATATGCCCTGTACAGGGGACTGACAGATCCTATCTTGATACACACAGGATATCATGAGCATGAGTCTACACTCAACGAACAGACTAAGGTCTGATCTTAATAGATCGGTGACGTGACTGCCATATAAGTGTTGAGGATAACTCATATATCCACAGTTGTATCTCAAGTCAAAGAATCACTATGCTACTCAACCCGAGAAGATTTATATTGACGTTAGTGAACCATCTATTAGGTAATCTTCGATTAGTCATTCAGTATTTATCAAATAAACACATACACGTCTATACGAGTCTCCCGAGACTCATGATTCATTGAGGTAAATCATCAGACCAAGTCACGATATACGACATGTACTGGTCTTAGCAGATTTTTACTAACCGATCCGTTTCAGTAAATCGTGACCATCAACTTTATTTGATAATATATATCTAGTAGTGACACTTCCCAATGTCAATTACAAGCTACGTTGTAATTGCGCACTACATTATATATTATCGGGTTTTTGTCTAATATATATATATATAATATATATATATATATATATATATATATATATTATATATATATATATATATATATATATATTATATATATATATATAAACATGATTTAGTTTCAATCTAATGAATTAGATCGAATATTTATAATAAAAGACAAGAAGTGCAAAAACATATTGCTCATATTAATGAATCGAGCATAAATACGATCTGGATTGACGATCTGAGCACTAACCCTAACGCAAATATCAACTTTATGATCTTGTTTATGTGTTACACTAAAAATTATACTTGTTAATATTTTGAATAAAGTACCAAATAATACAAGTCCTTGAATTTGTGATTCAAAGTTTCTTATGATGGGTGAATAAAGGAAAATTTCCAGATGACCGGGGGGGAGGGGGGTCCGATGTAACCATTTAAATATCTGCCCACTTAGGCTCTTATCACTTTGGTGACATAATTTCCTTAAACACTAACACAATAGAAAATATTATGTATTCAATCTTTAGTGTTCACACTTTAAATTTCAACTACAACAAATTTTAAATATATGTATAAATATGTGTCTGTATATATATTCAATCAAGTTTGGATGAAATTACTTATGTATAATTACATTTTAGCTCTCAATCAAGTATGCAATAAATATTAAATAATTTCAACTTTATCACATAATCTACTAGGCGTATGCTTGTGATAATTGAACAACCTAATATTAACTAAAATGTATACTACCAAGTTTACATAAATTCAGTATATGATTTTACTAAGTTAATATATTATAAACATATATTCTATATTACCAAATTTCATAACTAAAACATGTATATAATATGATAATTTTCAAGTTAGTATATGTTTCTTTTTATGAAATTTATAGATTAATCCAAGTCTATGTTATTATTCTAAATCTGAAATTTCTCATATGTGACTTGCGTTAGTGTCACGTTCGTTCAGCTATTCGAACGAAACTTTCCAGAAAGTTCACGTTCGTGCAACGTTTGATAACATGTTCAACACATTATATATATATGATAATATATATCTAGTAGTGACACTTCCCAATGTCAATTACAAGCTACGTTGTAATTGCGCACTACATTATATATTATCGGGTCTTTGTCTAATATATATATATATATATCACTAAACATGATTTAGTTTCAATCTAATGAATTAGATCAAATATTTATAATAAAAGACAAGAAGTGCAAAAATGTATTGCTCATATTAATGAATCGAGCATAAATACGATCCGGATTGACGATCCGAGCACTGACCCTAACGCAAATATCAACTTTATGATCTTGTTTATGTGTTACACTAAAAATTATACTTGTTAATATTTTGGAATAAAGTACCAAATAATACAAGTCCTTGAATTTGTGACTCAAAGTTTCTTATGATGGGTGAATAAAGGAAAATTTCCAGATGACCGGGGGGGAGGGGGGTCCGATGTAACCATTTAAATATCTGCCCACTTAGGCTCTTATCGCTTTGGTGACATAATTTCCTTAAACATTAACACAATAGAAAATCTTTTGTATTCAATCTTTAGTGTTCACACTTTAAATTTCAACTACAACAAATTTTAAATATGTATAAATATGTGTCTGTATATATATTCAATCAAGTTTGGATGAAATTACTTGTGTATAATTACACTTTAGCTCTCAATCAAGTATGCAATAAATATTAAATAATTTCAACTTTATCACATAATCTACTAGGAGTATGTTTGTGATAATTGAACAACCTAATATTAACTAAAATGTATACTACCAAGTTTACAGAAATTCAGTATATGATTTTTACTAAGTTAATATATTCTAAACATATATTATATATTACCAAATTTCATAACTAAAGCATGTATATAATATGATAATTTTCAAGTTAGTATATGTTTCTTTTTATGAAATTTATAGATTAATCCAAGTCTATGTTATTATTCTAAATCTGAAATTTCTCATATGTGACTTGCGTTAGTGCCACGTTCGTTCAGCTGTTCGAACGAAACTTTCCAGAAAGTTCATGTTCGTGCAACGTTTGATAACATGTTCGAACGAACCTTTCCAGAGGACTGGAATTTGAAAACGCGTTCGAACGAAACTTTCTAGAGGACTTGTGTTCGAGTTCCGTTTGAAGATTCGTTCGAATGAAACTACGAAATATAGGATTTTTCCTTATACGTTTGTCGGGTGTTTGACGTAATTTTCATGCACATAACATATTTTCGAGGAAGAAGAATATTAAAACATGCCAAACAGAGTTAACAACAAATGTAAATTAATAAGTTCTTAAGATTGTTGTTGTAAATGTGTTATTAATTAATTTTAACATGCAATTTTCAATCAAATTTTTATATGATACATTCAATAAAACATAAACATGGAGACTTAGAAAACCTGAAATTTTTTGATGATGATGGAAAACTTAAACTAAGTCGAGATTCCTATATCCTTAAGAACTTATTAGCCCCGCCTGATTGCTCTATGGATTACTTGTGGCTAACGTTCTCCCAGGATAATTGATTCATTCTTGTTGAAGGACACTCCTTTCTCCAGGAACTTGAACTTAAAAATGGTGGAAACTCCATCTAATTTTTAGACTCTCTAATATGTCGATCTTTTCCTATAAAATTGAATGAATAAATATGAAGCCAAATACCTCTTTTATAGGCATGTATGAGTTCCTTTGTATACACCTTTTGGTTTAGGGTGTAACCCTCCTAAAGGTTATACTCATTCCTAATCCCTTTAATGCCTAGAGTTACATTCTTTCATTTTAGAGGATATGTCAATTCAACTTGTGTCTTTCCCATAAGATACTTTTAAGGGACATGTCTCTCTTACACTTATAAATATTAAGAGAATTTTATGCCAGATCGACTCACTTCAGAGAATATTATTATTGGATATGAATGCCCTCATAAGGGTAGAAACCGAAAAGAAGTTGGAGTTGGTATGGTAGTGTTGAAGATGGATGTAAGTAAAGTGTATGACCGTATCGAGTGGAAATTTCTAGAGAAAGTGATGAATAGAATGGGTTTCTCAAGGAGATGTATTCGGCTGTTTATGAGCTGCATCAATTTATTATGTGCAGTGAGGTCTTCACATGGCTGTTGAATGAGGTAGAAAGGAGGAGGAATTTTCAGGGGATTTTCTTTGGAAAAAACTTAACGATCTCCTACTTTTTATTCGCGGATGATAGCTTGATCTCCATCAGAGCTTCTAATGACGATTGCAGATCAGTGAATGATGTTTTTTACTATTAGCTCGTGCTTCGGGACATGTGTTTAACTATGACAAACCGTCACTGTTTCTCAGCCAAAATACCAGTGTCAAGATAGGGAAAGTATTAAGAATATTTTCAAACTAAGGGAGGTATCGATACATTAAAGATACCTGAGGTTACCGTCTATGGTGGCAGAAATGAGAAGTTTTCTTTAACGACCTCAAGCTTAAAGTTATGAATAAGGTTAAAAAAATAGAATGGTAATTTAATCTCAAGTGGGGGTAAAGAGGTTCTTATTAAAGATGTAGTGAAGGCTATTCCAACCTACGCCATGGGTGTTTTCAAGCTGTCGATGGGGCTATACAATGATTTACAGAAGTTGATGACAAAATTCTGGTGGAAGTCCAGCTGAGAGAAAAATGGGGATTCATTGCGCGAAGTGGAGCAGATTATGCCACTCGAAGAAAAATAGGGAATAGGGTTTAGGGAATTGGGTTGTTTCAACCAAGCAATGTTGGCGAAGTAGGTTTGGAGGGTTATCTAGAATCCATTGTCCTTGGTAGCTACAATATTAAAAGCTAGATACTTAAGAAATACATATATGCTGAATGCGGCTGATGGATGTGATCCTTCTTTTATTTGGAGGAGTTTATTATGGGGTAGTGAGTTGATTTATATAGGTTCAAGATGGAGGATCGGCTGCGGGGAAAAGGTGTCAATACAACACAACAACTGGTTGCTGAGACCAGAAACTTTTAAACCAATAAGTGTAGTCCACTCTCTTACGGAGGAAACGGTTAACAAACTGATTGATGAGAACAACCAATGGAGAGCCCAACTAGGAGTTTTAGCTGTGGCAATCCATAACACCAGTTTTAATGGAGATGTTGAGTAAGCGGGAAGCCGAAGCAATGAGATTTGGGATTCGTCTAGCTAAAGACTTGAGGGCGAAATCTCTAGTGACCAGGAGATTAGTTGGGAAATGGATAATGTTAGCTTCAATTTTATCCCTAAGAAATTGTATGTTCGAGCTCATATGCAGGAGATATATATCATGTTTCGGGTGTATATGTCATCTCTCTCACAGCAGTTGGGTCCCACACAGTTGTGGGACCCAGCTATTGTGAGAGAGATGACATATACACCCGAAACATGATATAATTTTTCCATATGCAGGCAAAGCTTGCTATGAGCAGCAGAGTCGGATTGATGTTTTTCCAGCTGATGTTATGTTTGTGTTTCTGTAAATTCTTGCTTTCAAATATATATATATATATATATATATAGTAATTTTGCATCAAGAGTCACTATAATATAGTAATTTGACAAAAATAGTCTTCTACTCTTCTGACGCCATCATTCATTAACGGAAAAGTAGCTTATTGATATAAAATACAAATCAAAAGTGATTAGTGTCATTGTCAAAAATTGTATGGATACGTATATTCCCTCAAACCTGAAGTGGTTAACAGATAATTTCCTATATATATAAAAAATATATATATATATATACCAAACATATATTTATGCATCTAAAGCTAGATAATTTAGCTGATATGGTTACAAAGCCAAAGTTTTTTAATTGTTGTAATATAAAATTTTTTTTTTACTCTTTTATTTTTTTAATATAATATTCTTATTATGCCGCTCCTTTTTGTTATATAAAACTCATAATGTTTGTTTGTTTTATGTGTAATTTTCTTTTCCTTTATGAAATTTTATTTGACTTTAAATATATAAATATTAAAATTTTAATATAACACATAATACGATTATATCGTGAGTTCGTCCTTGTCTACCATTCTTATAACACATGAATATAATTGTAAGATAAATTTTATCAAAAGTCTAGTTAATATTTGATTAGCTAGGTTTAATCATAGTTTCTAACCAAATTGAAATGCTTGAGAGTTATTTAAAAAAGGAAAATGTTGACGAGTGTTCTAGAATATTATTAAGAATTCATTTTAAGAAAATTTTTTTCCGAAAAAAATAAATTAATTAATATTTTACTAATTTTTTATATTTTTCATTGAAAAAAACCCTCAAAAGTCAAAACAGCATTTATCTTTCAGACAGGTAAATACCAAAATTGCCCCTCCATCGCATTAAAGACAGGTAACTGACCCAAGACAGCATTTATTTCTGTCTCTATTAGCTTTGGTACCACCTCATGCTAGACAACATAGAATCATAGATCAGTAAAAAAAAAAAAAAAAAAAAATCCTCAAATCGAGACTGAAAATTGAATCTTACTTGCTTAACAATCAAATGATTAATTATTAACTTTAAAAAAGCTAAGCTACGGCATCCACATGGCCTAGCTGGAAAATGCAGATGGCTGTAACCTCAAAGCTAGTCATTGAATTAAAAAATTCCCATTATTTAATGCACAAATAAATTTTAATTTGGGTCAATATGCATTACTACTGTTAATGATTCTTTGAGAAGCAAATTCCATAACTAAGTTCGAGGCAAATGAGTGTGTTTAAAGCTAAAAGGTCCCACATGAATCCCTGCGTGCGTGGGAGTTGTTTTCACTTTCAGAGCTGCAATTAATTACACCCATGTTGAGATTTTCAATCCCTTTTTTGAGGTTCGCCCCAATGGCCATGACCCATCTCTCTTGGCTTTGCTTATCATTAACTTCAAGCTCATTATTTTACTAAGTTATAATTATCATGGGTGTTAGAAGAGTTTAGATAATTTGTTGTTTTCCTTCAATGGGTATGAGTTGTTTTGGTCCCTTGTGTCTTGTAAAGGTTTGAGGGCAAGAGAGAAAATAGAAAGACTAATGAATGAAGGGTTTTTGATTTTGTGGCAAGAAAATTGGAGGGGTTGACCTAATTCGGAAGTTAGGTGGTATTGGGCTGAGAATTTAGTGCTTGTTTTGAAGTGGTTTTAGGGTTTGTGACTTTGGAGAAACGCGAAACGAAAGGGATATTTTCATTTCTGTGCTTCATAGCTTGCAGCTCAATTTTTGATTTGATCCCAGGCCCAGCTTGCATAGTGAAAAATGGCTTGCGTGAAACTGGGATCCAAAACTGATGCGTTTCAACGGCAAGGACAGGCCTGGTATGTAATTCGGTTATGTTTTCGTTTCTTTGTGATATATCTTCTCTGTGTGTTTTAATGTCGTTATTAACTATAATTTTCAGCTGAGAATTTTTTGAATTTGTCAATTTAATCAAACATGGCTATCTCTTATGGCTGTTAGAGTTGAATTTGATGGAGATTTTATTTTCGTATCCGTAGACCCCTGCAATTTTATATCAGAGAGATTAACATGCTTCATTGGTGACATAGATCTGCTAAATTTACATGACATTGAAAGCTCACCTGCATTGCTGCACCTTTATTTCCAAATAACAAGTTTTAGTTTCCAATCTGTAGCTTAAATTTGTTTGTTTAGGATAATATGGGTATGCTATGGAGAATGAGGTTGTAATAAGTGAAACCTTATCAAGTTTCAATTGGTTTGTTGAAATTGAAGTATTGAACTACTTAAGGAATGCTTCAACTGCTTGAGATTGATGGACCTATTACTCTGAACCATCTATGCATGTTATATCCACGATGAAATTAAGCAGAGTGAGATTTGTAAAAGTTCTTATTTTAGTGGTGACTGTGAACCTTCATTTATGTTAGTCTTGTCCACTTAAGATTGACTTATGGTTCCCCTCTTGTTTGATGTGGGATTATTTTAGACATCTGTTCACTTGTATTAGGAGTTGTTGCTTAATGAATCTGACTGCTTATAGTAGGCAATTCTTTCACGATTAATGTATCTGACTCCTTTGCCTCTATGTTGGTTTGTTATTTTCTTATATTCCTTCATTCTGACCCTCTTGGCATGTATGTGTTATAGGTTCTGCACAAGTGGTCTTCCTAGTGACATAGTTGTTGAAGTTGGAGAGATGTCTTTTCACCTCCACAAGGTAATATATATCTTACGCGTTTCACATGTATAAATATGTAATTCTGTTGCTTTCTTGATTTGAGAAAGTCATTTATTGGTTCTTTTCCTGCCTTCTCTTCTACTTTTCGTAGGCTGTATATTGAATATACATCTCCGGTTTGCTACTTTGCTTAGAGATCTGACTCAGCTTGATATATATAGTCTAATCTTTTTGCCCCAACTTTCAATCTAACGATTACATGTGTATTTGTTTGGTATACCTTATGTATTGCTTATATAACACATAAAAATCAATTTCAGAGGTACATAATTAATTGCAAGTGGAACATGTGTGATCCAATATGGGGACAGGATTTTTAACAGATCAATGGGACTGTTAGCCTGCTTTCTAATGCTATTTAAGATCAGCATAGTAACATTATATAGCTCCTGGTTTTGCTATGCCTTTTTGTTTCCTGTATGTTTTGCATGGCGAGTTAACCCCTGCACTAATGATTAATTTCTTATACCTTTTATCAATCATTTAAATGCAGTTCCCATTGCTCTCTAGAAGTGGGGTTATGGAAAGACTGATTGCAGAGGCATCTGAAGAAGAGGAAGAAAAATGTGTCATAAACCTCCCTGACATTCCTGGCGGGGTGAAAACATTCGAACTTGTGGCCAAGTTCTGCTACGGAGTGAAACTTGAACTAACTTCCTCAAATGTTGTGTATCTCCGGTGCGCTGCTGAGCATCTTGAAATGACAGAGGAATATGGCGAGGGCAATCTTATTGCACAAACAGAGACCTTTCTCAATCAAGTAGTCCTTCGGAATTGGAAAGATTCTCTAAAAGCACTACAGACCTGTGACGATATTCTCCCTTATGCGGAAGAACTTAAAATTACAAAAAGGTGCATCGAGTCACTAGCCGTGAAGGCATCTACTGACCCAAATTTATTTGGTTGGCCTGTTGTGGAGCATGGGGGGCCTATGCAGAGCCCTGGTGGGAGCGTCTTGTGGAATGGGATAAGTACAGGGGCTAGACCAAAAAATTCAACTGCGGATTGGTGGTATGAGGATGTATCAGCATTAAGTTTACTTCTCTATAAAAGGTTGATTGATGTCATGGAATCTCGTGCTATTAGACAGGAGATAATTGCTGGGTCCCTTACTTTCTATGCAAAAAAATATCTACCTGGGCTGAATCGGCGTCAGGGCGACTCTAGCACCCGTCTAGCACCAGTGGCTTTGGGGGCCCCTCCATCAGAAGAAGATCAAAAGCTTTTACTGGAAGAGGTTGATCGGTTACTCCCAGTGCAGAAGGGCCTAGTATCTACCAAGTTTCTGTTTGGTTTACTTCGAACAGCCATGATACTTAAAGCAAGCCCCTCTTGCATATCCAATTTAGAGAAGCGGATTGGGATGCAACTCGATCAAGCTACTCTTGAAGATCTCTTGATGCCCAACTTCTCTTATTCCATGGAGACACTTTACAATGTTGACTGTGTTCAGCGGATTCTTGAGCACTTCCTTGCCATGGATCAGATCACAGGTGGAGCCTCTCCATGTTCAGTTGATGATGCACAGTTGATGAGGTCACCTTCATTGACACCAATTACAACAGTAGCCAAACTGATTGATGGATACCTTGCGGAGGTTGCCCCTGATGTTAACTTGAAGCTCAACAAGTTTCAAACTCTTGCTGCTTCTGTTCCTGATTATGCCAGGCCTTTGGATGACGGTCTTTATCGAGCTATAGACATATATCTGAAGGTACTGATGAATTTTCACACATTCCTATTGCTCAGAACATTAGTTGCAAATTTTTTTGTTCATTCAAATTGACACCTAGATATTACTTGTACTAGAGGTCACATGATCATTTGCATGAGACCAAAAACATATCAACGAGGCCTCAATCCATAAATTTCACTGTTTGGTTTTCACCTGAGAACCTTCTACATGATTCGTGTAATCTTTGCTTGTTTTGGGCCATTTCTTGCTAACTTCTTAACCTTTAAAACACAACCCTGGATTTCTGTCAGCCTATAACGAGTTCATGTCTTGAAACTAAGTAGGAGGATATGGCTGCTTTACATTATTATTTGCGCCAAAGCAAAATATTTTGTTCTACCTTGAATCACATTATGAATATTTTATAGGAAACTTCAGAACAAGAAAGAACTGTAAAACTCTTAGTTAAGCATATTTCATTGTGGTGCAAGTCTTTTAATTTTTCTTGTGGTTGTCATATTTGCAGTCACACCCGTGGTTGGCAGAGTCTGATAGAGAACAACTTTGCAGGCTGATGGATTGCCAAAAGCTATCCTTGGAAGCTTGCACCCATGCTGCGCAAAATGAGCGGCTGCCCCTAAGAATAATTGTACAGGTCTTGTTTTTCGAGCAACTTCAGCTCAGGACTTCCATTGCTGGCTGCTTTCTTGTTTCAGATAATCTGGATGGATCAAGGCCATTAAGAAGTGGTTTTGCTGGTTCTAATGAGGGAGGGTGGGCATCAACCGTAAGGGAGAATCAGGTTTTGAAGGTTGGAATGGATAACATGAGGATGCGAGTTTCTGAGCTTGAAAAGGAATGTTCAAACATGAAGCAAGAGATTGAGAAGTTGGGTCGGGGGAAGGTTTCTAGCACTTGGGGTAATGTATCGAAGAAATTTGGGTTCAAGTTAAAGTCTCAGATGTGCAGTGCTCAAGAGGGCTCTGTTAGCAACCAGAATAATCACAGTGGGAAGCTTGAGAACGTGAAAGACCGGCATGGAAAGCACAAGAAAAACTTGTCGCCAGATGAGTAAGACTCGTCTCCCTTTTCTTCCCTCGCTTCCAGAGTTCTTATTGTTTGTAGTTTTAATGCTAAAATTCATTACCTATCTAAACTTTCATCCCCTTGTAACTGTGTCATTCCTGTTTAATATCCTTTTTCTTATTACGTTCTCATTATCTCAAACTCTGTAATTTGTATTTCTTGTAAGAGTACTGAATTTCTCTCTCTTTGTGTCTATCTGTCTCTTCAGTACAAATATTTAGCATATGGAAATTTTTCATATTGAAGCTTCAGTGACGGTAACATGTTCCAATTACAACAAGAGTCTGGGCTTCTTTTACAGTGGGAAAAGGAATTGGATATTTTGATGTTTATGTACAATCACACTATATATCTAATGAAGTACGAGCTTATTATATAATGATATATCATATGATATGACCTTTTTCATATGATATATGATACAACCTTACCCTTGTTTTTTTTCAGAAAGAGAATGTTTCGAACTCATGATTAAGCGGATAACAAATTAATATTTGACTGTTGCTCTAGACATATATTGAGCTGGTTAATGTTTTCAATGAGAATTGAAATTCTGGTGTAAGTTGCTAGCTCTAAGTCCTATTTTGAGTTGTGGAAAGGGCTTGAGAAACAATTTGGATCTGAAACAGAAGCTAAGATGGTTCAACTCAAGGCTCAATTAACGAATTTGAAGAAAGGAAACATGTCTCTCTCAGAATACTTTGTTAAGCCGAAGAGCATCACTGGTAGTTTAGCAATATCAGGCTACATTGTTAGCATACCAGATTTCATCACAAATTTAATCACTCCTCTAAGTTAAGAGTATGATCATGGTTATGCTAATCACAGCAAATATTGTTGTCTAAATAGTGTCATTAAACGAAATTAACATCATATTTATCTAAATTATTCCAAAACAGAACTAAAAAATGGATACAAGGAAAACTTGGAAAATGTAGAAGATGAATGAAAAACTTGGTCCAAGTTGAGTTGCCTCTGTCCTTAAGAACTTATTAGCCCCGTCTCGGTGCTTTACGGATGGTTTTGTTGCTAACATTCTCCCAGGATTACTTGGGTCCAAGTTGAGTTGCCTCTGTCCTTAAGAACTTATTAGCCCCTCTCGGTGCTTTACGGATGGTTTTGTTGTTGCTAACATTCTCCCAGGATTACTTGGATGCTTCTTGTAGAAGGGGTACTCCTTTAACAAGAACTTGGACAAGGAAATGGAGGAAACTCTCTTTGAAGATGACTCTCTGATGAGTGGTTAATGTATCACTATTTCCCACTCATTTAACCTAATATTTTGTATAGTTTCTTGAGTTTTGTGAATATTTTGATGTGCTTTGTGTTATTTTGTAGATAAATAAAATTTCAGGACATTCTTGAGGTGATTTGGAGCCAAAACAGTGAAAATTGGACAAAAGGACATTTTGGTAATTTGCAGAGTTGCGACGCGAAAGCCTTCGGCGTCGCGACGCCTAACGTGCGCCGCTCCATGCTAACGTGCGCCGGGTCCACGTGTCAGAATCTGAGAAGTTTGACTTAGCTAACGTGCGTCGTGCCACGTGTCACTATCACACAGCCGATCCGCTAACGTGCGTCGTGCCACGTGTCATCATCCTACGGTGCTGAAAATCGACATCGCCACATGTCACTCCACATCACCGCCACATCATCGTCCACATCAGCAGTTGACCGAGGTCAATGTGCCACGTCATCATCAGCCAACCAGAACGTGCCACGTGTCGCAATCCTACGATGCCGACAATCAATTTCGCCACATGTCGCCACGTCAGCATAATCATTAAGTTGTAGTTGCCTTGCCACGTGTCACCTTATCCAGAATTGCCACGTGTCATCACCTCCGCATTCCACGCCGTAAATCACGGGCGTCGCTACACCAAGAGCTTTAGCGTCGTCGCAACCCCGAAGGCCTATCGACGCCTATAAATTGAGCTCCAGATTTCAGTTTCAGATGTACCTTCCTCTCTGAATTTTCTGATGTAAATAGGAAGTTTTCTCTACTACTAGTTTCTTTAATTTCAGTTTTGTAATTATTTTAATTACTTCTGTAATAGTAATTTACTTTTGTAATAGTAATAGTAATTTACCTTTTTTAACTTTTACAGTTTTTACTATTCAACCATTAGGAGGTAACTTCCCCCTGCTAGGGTGAAAGATAATTCTTTTACTATTGCTATTTAGATTAATCTCCCGTAATTATAATATATTCACTATTTAAAATTTGACTAAATGAGGATACCGCTATATTGGCCGGTTGGTAATTCATTTTAAACTGGTTTAAACCTGACTAAGCAAGGATATCGCCAGATTGGTCGGTTGGTATTAAATATTCTTACCGCCTATATGGCAGATTCATGGACAAATTTTGATACCGCCTTAATGGCTGGTTGGACTTAATTTGACTTAATCAGGTTACCGCCTTATATGGCTGGTTGGTAATGTTATCACAAGTTTATATATTATATTATGAGAGATATCTAAATTTGTAGTAGTAAAAGTAGATCTTTTTTACTTTAGCAATTTTTTTATTGTAATTTTACTTTTTAGCATTTACTTTACCGTATTTTACTTTATGTCTTTTACTTTTAAGTTTTTACCACCAGTCCTAGTTATGTGTCGTAACTAAGTTAGTTATCTAGAGTTGTGATGAATTTCAATATCACCGGTTTATAAGGGGATAGATTATGGTTTGGGTAATTTAAAGGTTTACTTATTAAGTCTTAAGCTTAATGCGTCTTGTTAACTGGCCGTTAATAATTGATATGGTAAATCTAAAATAAACTTGACAAATGAATTTTAGGTTTCAGCCTTAGACTTAATAGCCCACAATCTTCCTTGAGAATAGATAACTGTCACACCCGTCCCCTTAGGTAGGGTAGGGGTGAGACGAAACTAGAAACTGGCAGAGTTTCCCCTGTAATATGGATTATCCTCCAAATACAAGGAAAAATCTAAACTGGAAATATCATCATAACATAGGATCTTCATGATCCAATTCAAAGGAATATCCATAAAGAAAATACAATATCCTCAGTATCAAATAAAGGCTCAAATGCCTATAACCAAATAACAAATTCTTCCAAGAAAAACATAACAATGACACTCTATTGTTGGCACAACCTTTCTCTATTGGCAGGAAATGATGACGAAACAGCAGATGGAAAGGATGACCTACTAATCTGCTAAACCTGAAATGTTAAAGAAATGAGTAAGCTCACACTTAGTGCAATGGATCACAAATTAGTGCCGTGGATAAACAAGTAACAAGGTGGATCGAATAAGTATTTCATACTATAAATAAGTACATAAAGCTGTAAATCAATAAATTCAACATTTACTTGAAATCATAAATCTCATTTCTCATAAAACTCATACTGCTCAAGAATACTCTGAATAATAAAGTTGTGTATTCATCTATATGCACACTCTCGTGGCAATACGGCAAAGCTAGCAACATGGGGCATCCACACGGCAATAACTGGCATCCGGAGCAAAACTGGCATCATGACACCTCATCTCACGGCAAATAAACTGGCACATATATGTACACGAGGTGCATCCTAACATAAAAATTATTTCCAAAATCCATGCTCATATATCTCAAATCATGCAAGTTTCTCATATATCACAAACACATGATTTCAACATAATCAATATTCGATCCATACTTCGTAGCAAAATATAAACTTTCTAAAAACAAACTCATTTAATGCATTACCTTAAAATTCATTTAAGAAAACATACATACTATATACTTTTGAAAATATCAATGTTACAAGCTTATCCACGCACCTGGTGAGCTGACTACAGATAAAGGAACTAGGCAACAGGACCATCCCTGCTTACGGTATCACGATCACCTAAAAGTCAAAAGAATTTACTATAAGGAACATAATCATAACTAGAATATATGAAAGAATATGCGAGAAATGTGGTTCGGTCGCTCTCGCAAACTTAACGAAAATTAAGATTCGAAAGTCCGTTACTACTCGGAATGGTCTGAAAATCACGGAGGAGACTCGGGAACTCGGCACAAACATTATGTCCGGCGCGTGGTGTCCACGCGCCGTTCGCCCAGGCCGCGCGTCGGTCGGATCAAGAAAATTCTGACGGCGAGCGTTCCTCTCCTCATCCCGGTTCTAATGCCGCTGACGGTTCGTCGATCGAAGTTCCGGATCAACGGAAAATCGAGAAAAACCATAAAAATTTCTTACCTGACTCTTTCCCGAGATGAAAACACCAACAAAAATATCCCTGTCGATGGAGATCTACGATTTTCCTTAAGGACTCGATCGCAATTGACTCCGATCGGCGGGATCGGGACTCGTTCTCCCTTTCTCTCTTTTCTTTTCTTTTTTTTTTTCTCACGCAGCTACTAACTCTTCTTTCTTCTCTCTTTTTTTTTTTTTGTGGCTGCAGTGTTGAGTAGGGTTGCAACATATATGAATAACATGGCAATTTTTCAATTGCCTCCCTTAAATTGTCCCTAACCCCAAATTGAATCCAACTTTTACAATTTTACCAAATTAGCCCTTAAAATTTCAACATTCATAATTATTAAATTTAAAAAATATGGGTAAAAATAAATTGGGGTGTTACAACTCTCTCCCCCTTAAAAGAATTTTGTCCTCGAAATTCACATACCAGAGGGTGGAAACAAATGAGGATATTTATTCCTCATGTCTTCCTCATGCTCCAAAGTAGCTTCCGCTTTCGAGTGTTTACCCCATAGGACTTTTACCAATGGAATCGTCCTGCTTCTCAGCCGCCGTCTCAACTCTCTAGCCAAAATTCCCACTGGTTCTTCAGCATAAGTCAAATCTTCTCTCAACTCAATTGGTTGCTCCTGCAAATATGAGAGGGATCTGATCCGTACTTTCTCAACATGGACACGTGGAAAACATTGTGAATCTTTGACAATTTGTGGCAATGCTAATCTGTAGGCAACTGGTCCAATTCGCTCCACGATCTCGTATGGCCCAATAAACCGAGGACTCAACTTCCCTTTCTTGCCAAATCTCATGACACTCTTCCAATGAGAACCTTAAAAAATACCTTATCTCCCACCTGATACTCGATGTCCTTCCTTTTTAGATCTGCGTAACTCTTCTGTCTATCTTGAGCTGTCTTCAACTTTGATCTGATCACTTCTATCTTATCAACAGTAATTTGAACAATCTCAGGACCTAGGAGTTTCCTCTCACCTGCTTCATCCCAACATATAGGAGTTCTACATTTTCTTCCATATAATGCCTCATAAGGTGCCATGCCTAAACTAGCATGGTAACTATTATTGTAAGCAAACTCCATCAAAGATAGATGTTGATCTCAACTACCTTTAAATTCCATAACACAAGCTCTCAACATATCTTCTAAAGTCTGAATGGTTCTCTCTGACTGCCCATCTGTTTGAGGATGAAAAGAAGTACTGAACTTTACTTTAGTACCCAAAGACTCTTGTAGACTTGGCCAGAATCTGGAGGTAAATCTTGGATCTCTGTCTGATACGATTGACACTGGAGCTCCATGAAGTCTCACTATCTCATCAACATAGAGCTCTACTAACTTGTTCAAAGAATAATCTACTCTGACTGGTAGAAAATGAGCTGATTTAGTCAATCTGTCAACAATTATCCATACTGAATCATGTCATTTCTTCGTACGAGGCAGTCCTGACACGAAGTCCATAGTGATGTGTTCCCACTTCTATTCGGGAATAGGAAGCGATTGCAAGGTACCTGCAGGATGCTGGTGTTCTGCTTTAATCTGCTGACACGATAAACACTTAGATACGAATTCTGCTATCTCTTTCTTCATGCCTTTCCACCAATAATTCTCCTTGAGAGTTCTATACATCTTAGTACTGCATGGATGCATAGAATAAGCATAACAATGGGCTTCTTCCATGATCTCTCTCTTCAAGCTTTCAACTTCAGGTACACATAATCTATCTCCATACATTAATGTATCATCATCTCTAAGAGAGAAATCTGAACGCTCTTTCTTTTTTCTCTTCATCGATGATTTTCATAAAACGAGCATCCTGAGTCTGAGCTTCCCTGACTCTTTCCAGTAATATAGGTCTGACTTTAAGAGTTGCTAATAGAGATCCTGAATTACCAACTGATAAGTCAACTCTCAAAGATCTGAGTTCCACTAGCAATGGCAACCGTAGAACTTCCATATGAGCTAGAATACTCGATGACTTCCTACTGAGAGCATCTGCTACTACATTAGCCTTACCCGGATGATAGTCGATAGTACAATCATAATCTTTCAATAACTCAACCCATCGCCTCTGTCTCATATTTAACTCCTTCTGCGTGAGTAAATACTTGAGACTTTTATGATCCGTGTGTGGATGTTGGTTTTCGACCGAGGTCCACAATCAGAATTTGTAGGTTGGGGGCACTAGCGATCCTGTAAGACAAAGGTAGAGTGAGCGGGATTAGACTACCCACCGGTGTGGTGGGTGCCGTGGGCACTCCGACGCTCAAGTCAGTAGTATGAAATGAGCTGTAAATAATATAAGAACAAGGTCGGAAGTTACCTTGGCTTCTGTTGATTGCCGTGAGGGCGATAGCCGGTGTTTAGAGAGTATGAAGCTTTAGGAGCTCAAGTTTGAGAGCTCTGACTTCCCCCCCATTCCGTGAATTGTGTTGCCATTTTATAGGTAAAGAAAGATAACTTCATTAGTTGGCATGAGTCCCACAACGTGCTTATGTATTTGCTGAAAGATCATAGCATGTGGGAATATGCTTGGTGTTAGGAAAAAGAGGGAAACAGTTGGTATATAATGAGATAGAATTGTCTTGAAGCTATTGGTCTAATTAGAGTCCAATAATTTTGGGTCTTGCATACTGTTAGGCCTTGCATACTGTTGGGTTTAAGACGAAAAGATAATTTTACCCTTGGGTCCAAATTTAGCCCGTACAGTTTGTTCCCTACTTTTTAAGTCAAAGAGACTTTGTCTTTGACTTAAAGAGTAATATGTCGAGTGTATCATCAGAGATTTGATCCTGATACTAGATGTCTTCTATGTCTTCTGAAGTAGCTGAAGTTTAAAACTTCAACTTAACTCTACAAGAAACATGGGGAATGTTCCCAGTCGACTGAACCAGATGAAAGTCAGGATAATCCTCATACTACGGGTCAAATGACCAGGGGAGTCTACAATGTCTTCTAGACCAGATGAAGGCCAGGTCTTCAACTTGACTCTACATGAGCCATGGGGAATGTTCCCAGTCGACTGAACCAGATGAAGGTCAGGATAATCCCCATACTACGGGTCAAATGACCAGGGGAGTCTACAATGTCTTCTGGACCAGATAAAGGCCAGGTCTTCAACTTGACTCTACATGATTCATGGGGAATGTTCCCAGTCGACTGAACCAGATGAAGGTCAAGATAATCCCCATATTACGGGTCAAATGACCAAGGGAGTCTACAATGTCTTCTGGACCAGATGAAGGCCAGGTCTTCAACTTGACTCTACATGAGCCATGGGGAATGTTCCCAGTAGACTGAACCAGATGAAGGTCAGGATAATCCCCATACTACGGGTCAAAGGTGTTGAGTTTCAATCAAGTCCCCAAGATCATAAATCATGCATAAAAACGAGTTGAATACAACCAAATGAGGTGCGGAAAAGACTCACATGGATCGGTTGGATGAGCGCGAAGATGAAGTGTGAACTGCTCTCGCCTTGCTCGGCAGTGAGCTGCGCGTGTGGTGTCGACGTGGGGCTGCACGGTGGTGACTGGTTCGGCCATGGAGACACCATTGAAGCTCCAAGCTTCAAGCTTCCAAGCTCACGAACTCACTTCCCTATCACCTTGGTATTCCTCATATGGTGTGCTAGCACTTAGATCTTGCAACAATATCATTTCTTTCTCCTTTATTTGATCGGTCAAACCCGAAAAATTGAGGAGAAGAATCGGTCAAGACCGAGAGAGACGATGAAGAAGTTTGGCTCCAAAAATGAGCAAAAACGTAAATGGGAGAGAGAGAAAAATGGAAATAAAAAATGTAAAAGGGTTTATATATTTTCCAAAAATTAATAAACCATTTACCTTTTCTTTTAATTCCAAAAAGCAAGCATTAAATGCTTGTCAATCAACACAAATCAACTCACATCAATCATCAATCACTCAAATGTCACATCACTCAAAGTGACATGTGATTTGATTTGACGCTTGATGTGACTTACGATTTGACGCTTGATTTGACTTGCGTGCCGCACTCGAATTCGAAATGCGAATGCGCTCGCAAACAATCCCGAGCTCGGGTTCGCTAATTCCAAATTAACGATTTTTCCGTTGCGTCGTAATTAAATGATTACGCCTAGCGAATTCACTATTCACATCGCTAACGAATTAATTCTAAATTAATTCGTTCGCCCGAATTAAAATCTAATTTCAATTCCGCGTCGAAATCTAATTTCGTTATAATATATCGAATATTAATTTATCGATTAATTCCAAATTAATCGTTCTCTCTCTTTAACGATATTTTATCCGAGATAAAATATCTCCTGTAATTAATCCCAGATTAATTTTCTCTCATCGAATTAATCCCAGATTAATTAAAGTGCGAGTCATACGTCATCGGTGAATCTTCAGGAACCGACCCATGAGATCTCCGGATATGTTGGCAGTAAATACGGTCGTCGGACTATCCGAACACGTAAGTACCTCGTACTACGTTTATACCGATTTACAAGACAAGGTTGACTTCTAGCAAAGCGCCATGCCTACCCAATTCTCCAGAAATATTCTTACAGGAATATATAGATCTGTATCAAGCGTAGTATACCAAGTATTGTGTATATCGGCCCAGTATCAGATAGTCACGTGCTAGGGCTGGGGCTGGATAAATGTCTGCCCCGTCCGAAGCACATGTCGGATATCTGGTAACTAGTCTCTATAATCGGATATGCATGACCTAGTCATAACATCCCGATGGTTGCGCACACTTAAGAGCACTAATACCGTATCCTGCGTGACATCATCTCCACTATGACTGAAGTGATACTTCCGTCTTGACATCACACCCAATACACACTACGACTCTCTGATAAACCCAGAAGTGGTGTACGCAGAACTGGTTAAAGCCCTGTACCACCAAGACCAAAGTATATCGATTATCGTAAGTATTAGCGATGTAAGTCTCAGGTTAAGACTATACACACCTACCTTGATTTCGGCCTCCCATAGACACATAGTCATAATACCAATGGATTCTGAGGGGTCTATCCAGAGCGAAGCTGTTTCCCGTACCATCGGTGAAACACAACCTCCTATCGCACTTGCATAAGTATCCAATACTTATATCTATGAGAACTATGTCGTTGTGCCCTCACAACGCGCACAAGTGCAATACTAGCCTATTCCGCATTATCGATGTCCAGTCTCGATAATACTCCGGCTAGGGATATTTAATGATTAATCCTTCGTGGACTGATACTGTCTCATATCATTTCAATCCAGGAACTAATCATATATGGACCTCTCTCTTCATTTAACATCTATGGTGATCTAATCACAAATGATGAGAGTGCAATTTCCTTGTCACATAGTTAATTTGCTACAACAACAAAATGATCTGTGCAAATAGTGACGCTATGGGTCATTTTGTCCAACAATCTCCCACTTGGCACATAGCCAGTCACTCAAGTGTCCCACACACCGAACTATGTACGGTTCGCTTAAATTGCTGAGGAAAGGTTTTCGTCAGCGCGATTTGCATGATTATCGTTTGACGCGATTTACACGATCATCACATCGCCATGATGTATGATCCGAACGAATCAGATGAATATCGAAGTATATATCTGGATCGTCGATGAGACCTATAATTCTTAGCCTGTGCTGACGCCTAGCTCAGCTGCTAAAAGAACTATATCTAATCTAATTAGATTTATTATCGATCCAAATGGCTTCTATTGCTGCCTCAGCTGCAGCAATAATCCGCATTTGTTGTTAATATCGGCAACAGTTATCTTGCTCGGAATATTTCCAGCTTACTGTCCCGTTATTCAAACTTTATAGTACCACAGTATTTACCGGTTTGGAAACTTGCAGCAGTGATCCTAGTCACTTCAAGTTCTCCTACTCCATAGTTTAAGATAACATCTTTAGTTCTCTGAGATACTAACAGATGTTCTTAACT
Organism: Zanthoxylum bungeanum; assembly: GCA_019454045.1. Taxonomy (NCBI): domain Eukaryota; kingdom Viridiplantae; phylum Streptophyta; class Magnoliopsida; order Sapindales; family Rutaceae; genus Zanthoxylum; species Zanthoxylum bungeanum. The sequence continues at coordinate 108,591 of SKCR01051426.1, forward strand.
TCAATCCAGTGACTATCACTTGGATTGTCCTGATTGTGACTCCATATGCTCAAAGCGTATGAGACACCATATCAAGTACATTTTAAATGTACAATTTCCCAGAGAGTGTTAACAACTCCAAATCTATCCTAGTAGATCTTTATTCCTTGAATAAAGTTGTTACTCCCCACATTCCCCAGAATTCTACGGAGAATTTCTTATGAAAGCCAAGCTTTCACCGATTGCTTTATGGGAATTTCATTATCATGTCAGTGCTCTCCCACTAACCTCCTTATATACACAAGAATCATTTCGTTTTGAATTAAATCATACTCCATTATGATTACATCAAAACGATAATTCCTAGAACTTATGCTTGCTTCAATCCAAACATGGATCGAATAACCTGCAAACCTTGTTTGCTTGTTATGGTACGACAAAACCGATAGGATGTTATAAACATCCTCCGAAAGGTTTCCTTTTCAGGAAAGCGATTTTCCGTTAAGCTGTCATATTTCATAAATGAAATACACAGCTTTAGCAAGCATTATCCAAATGGATTTACAATGGCAACAGGTAAAAGGTTTCGTCGGAATCAACACAATGTTGATAACTCTACCTTTTCTTTACAAGCCTAGCTTAGTACATTGGTATGTTGCCTTCCATGTATGTCTTTCTTGAAGACTTATAAAGTACCAATAGGCACAATGCCTTATGGTACATCAACTAGTATCCAAACTTGTTGATATACATGGAATACATTTTGGACTCATGACACTTTGTCATAACCGGGAGTCGATACCTTGTATCACTACCTCATACGTAATCAGTTGGTATAACCTTAAAAGATTAACATCTTTATGAGGTGAGATCAGAAACCCATACCCTAGGTTGTTTTCTGACTCTCTCCGATCTCTACGGTTCTTGTGTATTCGAAGATTAATGGTATAAATTCATCATTGATGAATTATATGTGTTCCATTAAGGATCTTGTGCCTTGAACAGTTATTACTCCGAATTTTCATCGAGTATCATTATCCATCCCACTACGACCACCTGCATATCGGTATTCCTCTCAGGAAAAACCGCATGGTGAGCAACAATCACATTGTTCTCATGTGAGATTTATAAGTACTATACTTATGGTTTCCCTTATGATAACCTATATTGGCACTTATCCATTTGGGTCCTTAGTTGGTATCATCCAAACATATGCCTAGCATCCCAAATGGTCAGGAATGAGAAACCCGGTTTCTTTCCCGTTCATATCTAATATGTAATCTGTCAAACAGATTTTATGGAACCTTATTCTAAATAAGTTATTGCACTGTTAAAAACTTATCCGTTGAAGGAAATGGTAGCTCAGAGCGACTCATGATTAGCCTTATCATGTCTAACATGATTCGGTTAATCTGTTCGGACACACCGTCACTTTGACGTGTTCCGGGAGGAGTCCTCATTTGAAAGAATACTATACTCTTTCAAGTATATAAGAAACTTATTGCTTAAGTATTTTCCATTACGGTATTACCGTGACGGTATAATACTATAGCCGATCTGTTTGTCTATTTCGTGTCGAAACTCTCTAAAGTTTCTGATTTGTGTTCTTCAAAAGAAACACATAACCATAACGTGATGCCACATCCGTTAAGGTCACGAAATATTCATGTTCACATCTAGCCTAGCTAGATATGGGCCCACTAACTTCACACATGAATAGGCTAACAGATCAGTGGCACTTACACTATTACTAAGTAAACAGTGTTTTAGGTACTTTACCTAACAAACTAGATTCGTAGACTTTATTTGAATAGTCAAATCAGTCCTGGTACCCACTCTTCAAAAGTGTGGATATACGAGTCTTGTATAATTGTGTCCCAGACAACAATGCCACAAATAAGTCTCTATTGATAAAATCAATTTGAGCTATTTATTTGTCATTTTATATGTTTGAGATTTTAATTATATTTAAAATATAAATATTGTTATTCACATCTAATGTGTTTATCTCAGTATCATCTTTATATAATGAAACACTGAGTGTTCTAGAATATAAAGGTTTATCCACAATGGATTAAACACTGATATAGAGATAATGTCTCTAGTCAAACTAGTTACATTATAACAGTTCCTAATTTAAGTACACACCCAAAGGGTAGTTCCTAAACTTAGGTATCTACGGTCGAAACAGCGACTTTCGTCCCGTTTCCGATTCGCAGAGCAATCTCAGCTTGAAGTCAGTATCCTGCTCAAAGCAGATTCTGAACATCAATACATATATTTTATGTACCACACTAAGTATTTAAAATCTAATTTCAATACTAGTTGTGAACATAACTTTGACAAACATTTTTAAAGTCAGAGCCTTGCCCTTTCTTTAATTCCTTCGTGTCTGCCATATCCAAATGGTAGTCACTTTCGGATGTGTCTATTATCCTTTTCAATATTTTAGGAACCTTAGGCCAAGCCTTGGGTTTTTAGAATATCGAAACGATGTGCACCTCGTGCTACATGCCCAATTGCAACTTTGACTTTATCCTCTCTAGAATAGTCAATTAATTCTCCAAGAATTATAAATTGCAATTTTAATACTTCTTAAATCTAAAATTAGATTTATGACAAGTATATTAAATTAAGCATTAAAGTCATCACATAAATCTTCCAAAGATTTATGCTCTACTTATTTTGCTTAATTTTGGGCTTAAGGTATAATAAGTTATTTTATCAAATAAAAGTAACCTATTATTTTCCCAATTTGAAAATTAAATTATTTAAAATATTTAATCCCAGATTATATTTTAAATATCAAACTTTTCAATTTTATCTTGATTACAATAGTCCAACTATTTAATCAACGATTAATGGTACTATATAATATTATAATGATTATAATAGTCCAACTATATAATCAAATATAATCCAAATTAATTACCTCAATTACATTGTTACTATAATCCAATTATAAAATCAACTGTAAACTGAAATTAATTAATTCAAATATATTGATTAATATAATCCAATTATATATAATCAAGTATAATACAGTCCAACTGTTTATTAAAACAACAATTTAAATAAATATTAGTCCAACTAACATTTAATATTACGACGAAATAATTTAAATGAGCGAGTATGGCGAGTAATTGAACGAATATTGCAAATTCAATTCTTGCCTCCCACTATTTTTCGTCGAGCCTCTAACCCTCTGTCGAGTACTCGGGAAACCGTGTTTCCTAGTGGGCTAGGATCCCGTTAAATATCACACAACACTCTTGACTTTGGCCAACAAATTGTATGATAATTAACTAGGTAGATCTCGAAGATCAATTGGATCTCATCCAACTCCTAGATCCAGTAGGTGGACGTCCAAGTCCCAAACATATATCTTATATATGCCTATACATCGAATGTATACCCTAACCTTTTTCCTCTGAATCAACTAGGCCTTGGCTTTGGCACAACAAACCTAGTGATCCAGTCAAGCGCGGACCCATTGACATGGAAGCTTCGTAATCAATGTCAATGGACAAGAAGTGGTCTTGACTTTGGCCAACAAACCACAACTTGGACACGACACCGATATGGAACAAAGCCTCGTGATTAAAACACATCTTCGACGGACAAGGGCTTGACTTTGGCCAACAACCCCTGCCAATCTAGGATCTTGAGCAAGAATCACTCAATGGAAGGAAAACCGCATGATATTGATGAGGGCTTTTCGCGTGCAAATTGGCTACCAATTTTAATTATCTTTGTTAAGGTCTCATCATCATCATACACCCTTAAACATGCATTCTAAACACATAATAAAGCGCATATGATAAAATAATAATGATATGCGGATGGATATTTTACACATTGATCCTAGATCAAATCTCTCACTTTTTCTCTCCAAGCTAGCAATTGTATTATTCTTCTTACTTCTACCCGTTACACACTACACTTCTAAAGAAACCTCATTTACATGAGGGGAATAGGTGAGAAGAGAATACAAAGAATAGGAGTGATAAGGCTGGACACGCAGGTCCAATTAATAAATCAAATTTATATTACAAATTTCCAAAATCGCCCCACCCGACTAATATCCATCCGATATACATTATTCATGCATCACAACCATGTATTCATACAAGCATGTTATCAATCAATCTAATCAAATTAATTAATCTGATAATTAGTGATCATCCAATGTTCAAACAAAGATTTGATTTTGTTCGAGTCAAACTCGTATTGCGAACACGTACTCAAAGTACGATTTCTCAAATAAAATTAAATTACATAATTAAATCCAATTTAATACGTATTTAATTCTAATTCATTATTTAATTCCAAATTAAATATTACACTTTATAAAATAAACTTTATCGACTTAAATTCCAATTTAATCGCTACGGGTCTCAAAGCCCGATTAATATCCAATTATTTTTAATAAAGTCCAATGGGCTTTTAATTAATTTCTTGAGGCGTGGACTTGGTCAATCGGATCAAACCCGAATAACCAAAATCCAATCCGGGAGTTACCCCATAAGCCCATAAATTATTTAGGCCCATTAGGCCAATTAAACGTTAAAGGGTCATTAGTCGCATTTGGGCCTTTTGGAAGCGGTTTTGGGCCTAATTGGATCCAAACAATTTTGGCCTAAACCGACTTTGTACAACAAAGTCCAATAAACCCAATAACAACTTAAAAGCCCAAATCCAATTTTAAGGCCCAATAATTTAATTTCAAAAATTCCAAATTTTCCAATTAAATTACCTAAAGTGTATAGCATTATTAATTACCCAAATCAAAGTTTCCAAAACATGAAATTTGTCCAATTAAATGCTTATCAATAATGAATCATGTCCAACATATTTGATCAAAATCAAACCCAAAACACATGCTAAAGTCTCGGCCATAAGGGGAAAAAATGCCCAAATCAAATTCAATCCAATTGAACCAAATTAAACATAATTCAACATCCCCAAATGATTTGCAAGTCATCCAATGAACAAAAATCAAAAATCCAAGATTAGGGCACTTGCCAAATTCGGCCAACCAAAGCAATTTGGGGAAAATTGTTCAAACACTTTTTCATCAAATTGATCTAATCAATCCTCAATTAACATACTTAAGCATTCTAAATCATCCAATTTCATTAAACATGCTCAAAATCAAATTTACCCAAATTAAAGTTTTGGCCAACATTAAGCAAATTGGGGAAAATCAATCCAATTAATTTTTCATCAAATTGATTACATATAACTCTAAGTTATCCATATACAAGCATTCTTAAACAAACAATTGTCAAAATCATGCTTAAATCAAAAAGCCCCAAATTTTGCTCAAGAACCCTAAATTCGTTTTATGCACAAATGGCTCAAGATACCATTGTTGAGTTTCAATCAAGTCCCAAAGATCATAAATCATGCATAAAAACGAGTTGAATACAACCAAATGAGGTGCGGAAAAGACTCACATGGATCGGTTGGATGCGGCGAAGATGAAGTGCGAACTGCTCTCCCTTGCTCGGCAGTGAGCTGCGCGTGTGGTGGTCGACGTGGGGCTGCACGGTGGTGACTGGTTCGGCCATGGGAGACACCATTGAAGCTCCAAGCTTCAAGCTTCCAAGCTCACGAACTCACTTCCCTATCACCTTGGTATTCCTCATATGGTGTGCTAGCACTTAGATCTTGCAACAAGATCATTTCTTTCTCCTTTATTGATCGGTCAAACCAGAAAAATTGAGGAGAAGAATCGGTCAAGACCGAGAGAGATGATGAAGAAGTTTTGGCTCCAAAAATGAGCAAAAACGTAATGGAGAGAGAGAAAATTATGGAAATAAAAAATGTAAAAGGGTTTTATATTTTCCAAGAAATTAATAAACCATTTACCTTTTCTTTTAATTCCAAAAAGCAAAAGCATTAAATGCTTGTCAATCAACACAAATCAACTCACACACATCATCACTCAAATGTCACATCACTCAAAGTGACATGTGATTTGACGCTATGTGACTTGCGATTTGACGCTTGATTTGACTTGCGTGCCGCACTCGAATTCGAAATGCGAATGCGCTCGCAAACAATCCCGGGCTCAGGTTCGCTAATTCCAAATTAACGAATTTTCCGTTGCGTCGTAATTAAATGATTACGCCTAGCGAATTCACTATTCACATCGCTAACGAATTATTCTAAATTAATTCGTTCGCCCGAATTAAAATCTAATTTCAATTCCGCGTCGAAATCTAATTTCGTTATAATATATCGAATATTTAATTTATCGATTAATTCCAAATTAATCGTTCTCTCTCTTTAACGATATTTTATCCGAGATAAAATATCTCCGTAATTAATCCCAGATTAATTTTCTCTCTAATCGAATTAATCCCAGATTAATTAAAGTGCGAGTCATACGTCATCGGTGAATCTTCAGGAACCGACCCATGAGATCTCCGGATATGTTGGCAGTAAATACGGTCGTCGGACTATCCGAACACGTAAGTACCTCGTACTACGTTTATACCGATTTACAAGACAAGGTTGGCTTCTAGCAAAGCGCCATGCCTACCCAATTCTCCAGAAATATTCTTACAGGAATATATAGATCTGTATCAAGCGTAGTATACCAAGTATTGTGTATATCGGCCCAGTATCAGATAGTCACGTGCTAGGGCTGGGGCTGGATAAGTGTCTGCCCCGTCCGAAGGACATGTCGGATATCTGGTAACTAGTCTCTATAATCGGATATGCATGACCTAGTCATAACATCCCGATGGTTGCGCAACACTTAAGAGCACTAATACCGTATCCTGCGTGACATCATCTCCACTGTGACTGAAGTGATACTTCCGTCTTGACATCACACCCAATACACTACGACTCTCTGATAAACCCAGAAGTGGTGTACGCAGAACCGGTTAAAGCCCTGTACCACCAAGACCAAAGTCTATCGATTATCGTAAGTATTAGCGATGTAAGTCTCAGGTTAAGACTATACACACCTACCTTGATTTCGGCCTCCCATAGACACATAGTCATAATACCAATGGGATTCCGAGGGGTCTATCCAGAGCGAAGCTGTTTCCCGTACCATCGGTGAAACACAACCTCCTATCGCACTTGCATAAGTATCCAATACTTATATATATGAGAACTATGCCGTTGTGCCCTCACAACGCGCACAAGTGCAATACTAGCATATTCCGCATTATCGATGTCCAGTCTCGATAATACTCCGGCTAGGGATATTTAATGATTAATCCTTCGTGGACTGATACTGTCTCATATCATCTCAATCCAGGAACTAATCATATGGACCTCTCTTCATTTATACATCTATGGTGATCTAATCACAAATGAGAGAGTGCAATTTCCTTGTCACATAGTTAATTTGCTACAACAACACAATGATCTGTGCAAATAGTGACGCTATGGGTCATTTTGTCCAACAAAAGGACCAGGGGAGTCTACAATGTCTTCTGGACCATGAAGACCAGATCTTCAACTTGACTCTACATGAGCCATGGGGAATGTTCCTAGTCGACTGAACCTGATGAAGGTCAGGATAATCCTCATACTACGGGTCAAAAAAGACCAGGGGAGTCTACAATGTCTTCTGGACCAGATGAATGCCAGGTCTTCAACTTGACTCTACATAAGCCATGTGGAATGTTCCCAGTCGATATAACCAGATGAAGGTTATGATAATGGGTATATTGTCGAATGAGTTCATCAACAAGTTCCAAGACATAGGCGTATAGATGTAGACTGGGATGAACATCAAGTCTCAAGTCATAACTATATGTGGTATCTATGACAATTCCAAAACTATATACTAGATGATGTCAGCTGGGATTCATATCATGTCTCAAGATATGCAAGTGTACTAACTATAACAATCCCCAAACTACATACTAGATGATGTCGGCTGGGATCATCAATAAGTCTCAAACTACAGATGTGTAGTGTCGATTGAGATCAATGTTACGCCCCTAGCTACACGTTGAGATGTAAACTAGGTAATTCTTAATTAGTCTCAAGTCAAGGAGATGTTGTGTCGACTGGTTTTTTTTTTAAGCCCCGAGCTACACATGTAGATGTCAAATAAGACACACATCAAGCATCAAGTCATACACGCATAAGAACCACAACAAGTCCCATGCTACGCATATGTAGATGTCGATTAGGACAGACACCAAACATCAAGCCATACATGCATAAGAACCACAACAATCCCAAGCTACACATGTAGATGTCAAATAAGACACACATCAAGCATCAAGTCATACACGCATAAGATCCACAACAAGTCCCAAGCTACGCACATGTAGATGTCGATTGGGACATACACCAAGCATCAAGCCATACATGCATAAGATCAACAACAAGTCCAAGCTACACATGTAGATGTCGAATGAGACAGACACCAAACATCAAGCCATCCACGCATAGGATTCATAACAAGTTCCAAGCTACACACATGTAGATGTCGATTGGGACAGACACCAAGCATCAAGCCATACATGCATAAGATCCACAACAACAGTCCCAAGCTACACATGTAGATGTCAAATGGGACAGACCAAGCATCAAGCCATAGATGCATAAGATCCATAACAAGTCCCAAGCTACACATGTAGATGTCGAATGGGACAGACACCAAACATCAAGCCATACACGCATAAGATCCACAACAAGTCCCAAGCTACACATGTAGATGTCGAATGGGACAGACACCAAGCATCAAGCCATCCACGCGTAGGATTCACAACAAGTCCCAAGCTACGCACATGTAGATGTCGATTGGGACAGACACCAAGCATCAAGCTATACTGCATAAGATCCACAACAAGTCTCAAGCTACACATGTAGATGTCGAATGGGACAGACACCAAGCATCAAGCCATCCACGCATAGGATTCATAACAAGTCCCAAGCTACGCACATGTAGATGTCGATTGGGACAGACACCAAGCATCAAGCCATACATGCATAAGATCCACAACAAGACCCAAGCTACACATGTAGATGTCGAATGGGACAGACACCAAGCATCAAGCCAAACATGCATAAGATCCACAACAAGCCCCAAGCTACACATGTAGATGTCGAATTGGACAGACACCAAACATCAAGCCATACACGCATAGGATCCACAACGAATCCCAAGCTACACATGTAGATGTCGAATAGGACAGACACCAAGCATCAAGCCATCCACACGTAGGATTCACAACAAGTCCCAAGCTACGCACATGTAGATGTCGATTGGGACAGACACCAAGCATCAAGCCATACATGCATAAGATCCACAACAAGTCCCAAGCTACACATGTAGATGTCGAATGGGACAGACACCAAGCATCAAGCCATACATGCATAGGATTCACAACAAGTCCCAAGCTACGCACATGTAGATGTGGATTGGGACAGACACCAAGCATCAAGACATACATGCATAATATCCACAACAGGTCACAAGCTACACATGTAGATGTCGAATGGGACACACACCAAGCATCAAGCCATGCATACATAAGATCCACAACAAGTCCCAAGCTACACATGTAGATATCGAATGGGACAGACACCAAGCATCAAGCCATACACGCATAGGATCCACAACAAGTCCCAAGCTATGCACATATAGATGTCGAATGAGACAGACACCAAGCATCAAGCCATACACGCATAGTGTCCACAACAAGTCCCAAGCTACACATGTAGATGTCGAATGGGACAGACACCAAGCATCAAGCCATTCACTCATAGGATCCATAATAAGTCCCAAGCTACACATGTATATGTCGAATGGGACAGACACCAAGCATCAAGCCATACATACATAAGATCCACAACAAGTCCCAAGCTACACATGTAGATGTCGAATGGGACAGACACCAAGCATCAAGCCATCCACGCATAGGATTCATAACAAGTCCCAAGCTACGCACATGTAGATGTCGATTGGGACAGACACCAAGCATCAAGCCATACATGCATAAGATCCACAACAAGTCCCAAGCTACACATGTAGATGTCGAATGGGACAGACACCAAGCATCAAGCCATACATGCATAAGATCCACAACAAGCCCCAAGCTACACATGTAGATGTCGAATTAGACAGACACCAAGCATCAAGCCATACACGCATAGGATCCACAACAAGTCCCAAGCTACACATGTAGATGTCGAATGGGACAGACACCAAGCATCAAGCCATCCACACGTAGGATTCACAACAAGTCCCAAGCTACGCACATGTAGATGTCGATTGGGACAGACACCAAGCATCAAGCCATACATGCATAAGATCCACAACAAGTCCCAAGCTACACATGTAGATGTCGAATGGGACAGACACCAAGCATCAAGCCATACATGCATAGGATTCACAACAAGTCCCAAGCTACACACATGTAGATGTCGATTGGGACAGACACCAAGCATCAAGACATACATGCATAATATCCACAACAAGTCACAAGCTACACATGTAGATGTCGAATGGGACAGACACCAAGCATCAAGCCATACATACATAAGATCCACAACAAGTCCCAAGCTACACATGTAGATGTCGAATGGGACAGACACCAAGCATCAAGCCATACACGCATAGGATCCGCAACAAGTCCCAAGCTATGCACATGTAGATGTCGAATAAGACAGACACCAAGCATCAAGCCATACACGCATAATATCCACAACAAGTCCCAAGCTACACATGTAGATGTCGAATGGGACAGACACCAAGCATCAAGCCATACACTCATAGGATCCACAACAAGTCCCAAGCTACACATGTAGATGTCGAATGGGACAGACACCAAGCATCAAGCCATACACGCATAGGATCCACAACAAGTCCCAAGCTACACATATACAGATGTAAAATGGGACACACATCAAGCTTCAAGATATACACGCTTGGGACCCACAAGAAATCCCAAGTTACACACATGGTGATGTCGAATGAACTATAGGCTTATCTGGTAGTGTCGAACGGAACATATTCACATCAATTCCTCACACATATGTCGACTGGAGTAGCATCAGGCCAATTCCTCACACGCATGTTGACTGGAGTAGCATCACGCCAATTCCTCACACGCATGTCAATTGGAGTAGCATCACGCTAATTCCTCACATGCATGTCGACTGGAGTATCATCAAGCCAATTCCTCACATGCATGTCAACTGGAGTATCATCAGGCCAATTCCTCACACGCATGTCGACTGGAGTAGCATCATGGTAATTCCTCATATGCATGTCAACTGGAGTATCATCAGGCCAATTCCTCACACGCATGTCGACTGGAGTAGCATCATTCCAATTCCTCGCATGTCGACTGGAGTAGCATCACGTCAATTCCTCACAAGCATGTCGACTGGAGTATCATCACGCCAATTCCTCACATGCATGTCGACTGGAGTATCATCACGCCAATTCCTCACATGCATGTCGAATGGAGTGTCATCACACCAATTCCTCACATGTATGTCGATTGGAGTATCATCACACTAACTCCTCACATGCATGTCGACTGGAGTATCATCACGCCAATTCCTCACATGCATGTCGACTGGAGTAGCATCACGCCAATTCCTCACATGCATGTCGAATGGAGTGTCCTCACACCAATTCTGCATACATGTAGTGTCAAGTGGGATGACATTGCCAAGTCATCATTTGTTGTCAAAATTAATGTCATTAAACAGTAATATAACTTGCAAACAAACAGATCAAACAACAAAAGTAGATCTAGATGCAAAAAACCCTAAAACCAGAAAACCTTTAAGACAAACCTGGAAATCAAATTTATAGATTCAATCCAAGTCGAGATTATCTATGTCCTTAAGAACTTATTGGCGCCGTCACAGGTGCTTTACGGATTCGTTTTGCCAACGTTCTCCCATGATGACTTGGATTCTACTTGTTCAATGAGCACTCCTTAACAAGTGTTTGAACTAGGATACAAAATGGTGGATCTCTCTCTCAAAACAAAGAAAACAACAATGCCTTTTTAAGTTCTTGGATATTAGTTGTATATCTTCTGTATCTCTCATTTGGAATAAAAGCCTTCTTTTATAAGGCATGGATGGGTGCCAATAGGGCACCCCTTGGGGTGGGTTGCAACCCTCCAATGATTGCAACCTCCCATACACCCCTTGAAAATTCCAATGATATACATATACATATACATATCATATTTAATGAATTTGAGGAATTTACAACATCATTCATATATTGTCGACTGGGACGTCCTTCTCATGTTGAGTCTTCATTGCATCGTCGTATAGGGTGAATGGTTGGAAATGTGTTCTCCTGAGGGACGCGCCTTGATCCTACCATTTGGAGAGCATGTTGGTTGGGACAAATTGACTTGATTAAAGTCCATGACACTATGGTCGAGTGGACCTGATGAAGGCCTATGAGGCCACTGTCAATTGGATCTAATGTGGTCTAATGGACTTAATAGAGATTCATGAGGCTACAGTCGAATTGAGTCTATAGTTGATGGTAATTCATCCATGTAGTGTGGAGAATTTAATTATGTTCTCATGTCGTCTGAAAGACATGACAATCAATCCATGTAGTATGGAGTTGATGGCATCCACCTTGTCATATGGAGAATATGTAATCTTTCCATGTAGTCTGAAATAGATGACATTACTATAGACTACTTATTGTGGATTGGATATGTTGGAGGATATGAGTGTATTGACACATCGACTGGAAGAAGTATGTTTATTGGGCTGAATGATGGTTTATGTGGTTGATTGGAACAAATGGGTTTCTCTCTTAGTTGGAGTTTTGTGAAGGATAATTTTTTTTTTAGTAACCAATGAATACTTGTTTGGGGAGCTATGATGTCTTCAAGGTGACAATGGGGTGGCCTATGGCTCTTTTTATGGTCCAATTGCATCAAATGACACCTTATTGAGATATATTACTAGCTCATCAATTATTAGGTCGCTTGGGGGAATTCGAGATTCTCTCATTGTGATGGTTGATGGAACTTTCTCTTCTTATTCCTCTTATCATCCTCCCATCTGATCTCAATTTGGGTTCGAGCCATATCTTGATTCATAGTGTAGCATCGAAATTTAGTGAGCTTTTTATAGAGTCCACTTTCTGAAAGTAATCCATTTCTGAATGCTTCCACTGTACGTAGTAGGCTGATGGAGATTTGGAATTGTTATCCTCTCTTTATTGAAGCGAGCCACGTAGCTTCGAAAGGACTCCATTCTCCATTGCTGGATGACATTGAGGTCATTGGTGGTCTTTTTAAGCTTGCAAGAACTTGCAAAATGCTCCACAAGTTTGTTTGCTAGCTGTTGGTAAGACTTGATGGATCTGAATGGGAGATTGATGAACCAGGTCAGGGCAGGACTAGCTAATGTTTCTCCAAATCCTTTGCACATTCCAGCCTCCCATTGGTGAGGGGCCAGACCTGTCGACATCATTTTATTTTTGTAATGAACAATATGGTCGTCTGGGTCTGTTGATCTATCATATAACTTTATATATGGAGGACTGAATCTCTTCGGTAGCTCCACGGAGGTATGGTCTTCAAAAATGGGGTGTCCGAGATTTTGCCGGAGCGGCTTTTCTTATCGACAGCTTGACATATGGTAGGCTGGACAGAATTGACTCTTTGAACTCCTGTATTTTCTTGCGCATGGTGGAGGCCACTCTTTGTGGTTCGTCAGTTGGAGAGGTCAGTTGACTTCTTTGGTGATTTATAGGATGGTTATTTGGTGGCGAATTATCGTATGTCACATTATTGAATGCTTCCAAGAGATTAGATTGAATGATAGGATTGTTGGGGTAATCTGTAGCCTCATACCGTCGAGAGGTTGAGGAAATTTGCTCCAATTGCTTCTGGAGGGTTATATTGAAACTTCGCATGACTTGATTCTCTTCTTCTAAGGTGCGTAATCGTTCTTGGAGTATGACCAGCTGCGTTGTCACAGGATCTGGAGTTTGCTCACTGCTAGAAGCCATAGTTGGCTGTGTTTTAGGAATCGTAGATTGAGAGATCTTTGCTTGCTATGAATCACTAAGGCCCCACGGTGGGCGCAAAATTGTGGATGTTGGTTTTCGACCGAGGTCCACAATCAGAATTTGTAGGCTGAGGGCACTAGCGATCCTGCAAGACAAAGGTAGAGTGAGCAGGAGTAGACTACCCACCGGTGTGGTAGGTGCCGTGGGCACTTCGAGGCTCAAGTCAGTAGTATGAAATGTGCTGTAAATAATAGAAGAACAAGGTAGGAAGTTACCTTGGCTTCTGTTGATTTCCGTGAGGGCGATAGCCGGTGTTTAGAGAGTATGAAGTTTTAGGAGCTCAAGTTTGAGAGCTCTAACCCCCCCCCCCATTCCGTGAATTGCATTGCCATTTTATAGGTAAAGAAAGATAACTTCATTAGTTGGCATGAGTCCCACAACGTGCTCATATATTTGATGAAAGATCATAGCATGTGGGAATATGCTTGGTGTTAGGAAAAAAAGGGAAACAGTTGGTATATAATGAGATAGAATTGTCTTGAAGCTATTGGTCTAATTAGAGTCCAATAATTTTGGGTCTTACATACTGTTATGCCTTGCATACTGTTGGGTTTAAGAAGAAAAGACAATTTTACCCTTGGGTCCAAATTTGGCCCGTACACCGTGAAGATTTCACATTTCTCTCCATACAAATAATGTCTCCAAATCTTCAGTGCGAACACTACTGCAGCTAACTCCAAGTCATGAGTAGGATAATTCAATTCATGAGGTCTAAGCTGTCGAGAAGCATAAGATATCACCTTGCCATGCTGCATCAACACACAACCCAAACATTTTCTCGAGGCATCACTATACACCACATATCCACCACTGCCTGATGGAAGTGTAAGCACTGGAGCAGTTGTCAAACACTTCTTAAGCTTATCAAAGCTTTGCTGACACTTCTCAGTCCACATAAATTTTGCATTCTTCTTCAAAAGTTTCGTCAACGGCGCTGCAATAATAGAAAATCCCTGAACAAAACGTCGGTAATAGCCTGCTAAACCCAAGAAACTCTGTATCTCAGTCGTATTGGTAGGAGGTTCCTAATTAACCACTGCTTCTATCTTTTTGGGATCTACTAAAATGCCATATGCATAAATGACATGGCCTAAGAATACAATTCTGTCAAGCCAAAACTCACACTTGCTAAACTTGGCATACAACTCCTTCTCCCTCAGAGTCTGTAAAACGATTCTTAGATTTTCTTCATGCTCATCTTCGCTACTAGAATACACTAAGATATCGTCAATAAACACAATGACAAACTTATCCAAATAATATTTGAATACCCGATTCATTAAGTCCATAAAAGCAGCTGGTGCATTAGTTAACCCGAATGGCATTACTAAAAACTCATAATGTCCATATCGAGTTCTAAAAGCCGTCTTAGGTATATCAGCTTCCGTCACCTTTAGCTGATGATACCCGGATCTCAAGTCTATTTTAGAGAATACCTTGGCTCCCCGTAATTGATCGAAAAGATCATCAATCCGAGGTAAAGGATATTTGTTACGAATGGTAACTTTATTCAATTGCCGATAATCGATACACAATCTCATGGAACCATCTTTCTTCTTCACGAATAACACTGGTGCACCCATGGTGAAAAACTAGGCTTTATAAAGCCTTTATCTAGCAGTTCTTGCAATTATATCTTCAACTCCTTCAACTCTACAGGAGCCATCCTGTAAGGAGCAAGGGATATAGAGGATGTACTAGGAATTACATCGATGCTGAAATCAACTTCTCTATCCGGTGGTAAACCAGGTAGTTCATCTGGAAATACATCAGCAAATTCTCTCACAACAGAAATCTCATGTAATTCTGATGTACCTATTCAGGTATCTACTATGTGAGCTAAATAGGCATCACAACCTTTCCGCAACAACTTACTGGCTCGTATTGCAGATATCAAATATGAGGGAACAAACCTTCTCTCCCCTCTAAGGAAAATCTTTCCCATCCAGACCCTCAAAATTCACAACTTTCTCATGACAATTTACTGTTGCACAATGAAAAGATAACCAATCCATACCCAAAATGACATCAAAATCATGTATCTCCACACAAATCAAATCTGCTAACAAATCATGCTCACCAACACGGATTACACATCCTCTGTAAACTTGCTTAGCAATAAAGGATATCCGACAGGGGTAGCAACAACTAACTCACAATCTAGCTCACTTCCTTCTCTATCGGCATGCAATGCAAAAGATTTTGAAACAAAAGAATGTGTAGCTCCAAGATCAATAAGTATTCGGGCCATTCGACCAAAGGTAAACACCATACATGTGATAACCTCTGGTGCTGCTAAAGCTTCATGCTGCGTCATAGCGAACACTCTGTCTTGGGTTCTAGGTCTGGTAGTCTGACCACCTGGAGCAACTCTACTCTGAGCACCCGAACCTGTGGGAGCTCCAGAAGTCTGACCACGAACCCCACTCTGACCAAAACTGCCTCTGGAATTCTGAGCTGGAGGGATAGCTGTCCTCTGAATCTGTCCACTACTATTATTAACATTAGGACAATATCTCTTCAAGTGACCCACTTCTCCGCACAAAAAGCAACCTTTGGTACCCAACCTGTGTTGGATAATATGACCCATAGCGTCACTATTTATACAGATCATGATGTTGTTGTACAAATTAACTATGTGACAAAGGAGATTGCACTCTTATCATTTGTGATTAGATCACCTTAGATGTATAAATGATGAGAGGTCCCTATGATTTGTTCCTGGACGGAGAATGATATGAGACAGTATCAGTCCACGTAGGATAAATCATTAAACATCCCTAGCCGGAGTATTATCGAGACAGGACATCGATAATGCGGAATAGACTAGTATTGCACTTGTGCGCGTTGTGAGGGCACAACGGCATAGTTCTCATATATTTAAGTATTGGATACTTATGCAAGTGCGA
Organism: Zanthoxylum bungeanum; assembly: GCA_019454045.1. Lineage (NCBI taxonomy): Eukaryota > Viridiplantae > Streptophyta > Magnoliopsida > Sapindales > Rutaceae > Zanthoxylum > Zanthoxylum bungeanum. The sequence continues at coordinate 125,535 of SKCR01051426.1, forward strand.
TAGGAGGTTGTGTTTCACCGATGGTACGGGAAACAGCTTCGCTCTGGATAGACCCCTCAGAATCCCATTGGTATTATGACTATGTGTCTATGGGAGTCCGACATCAGGGTAGGTGTATTTGGTCTTAACCTGAGACTTGCATCGCTAATGCTTACGACAATCAATATACTTTGGTTGAGGTCGTCTAGGACTCTAACCGGATCTGTGTACGCCAATACTGGGTATATTGAGAATCGTAGAGTGTTGGGTGTGATGTCAAGACGGAAGTATCACTCCAGTCATAGTGGAGATGATGTCACGCAGGATACGGTATTAGTGCTCTTAAGTGATGCGCATCCAATCGTGATATTATGACTAGGTCATGAATATCGATTATAGAGACTAGTTACCAGACATCCGACATGTGCTTCGGACGGGGCAGACACTTATCCAGCCCCAGCCCTAGCACGTGACTATCCGATACTGGACCGACATACGTAATACTTGGTATACCACGCTTGATATAGATCTTAATATTCTAAGATGTATATGTCCGGAGAATTGGGTAGACTTGGTGCTTTGCTAGGAGCCGACCTTGTCTCGTAAATCGGTAGAACTTAGTACTTGGTACGTACGTGATTCGGATACGCCGACGACCCTATTTACTGCCAATATATCCGGGGATCTCATGGGTCGCTTCCCAATAATCCACCGATGACGTATGACTCGTACTTTATATTAATCTGGGATTAATTAGAAGAGAGAGGAAATTAATCTGGGATTAATAACGGAGATATTTTATCTAGGATAAAATATCGTCTAAAGAGAGAGAACGATTAATTTGGAATTAATCGGTAAGTTAATATATTCGATATATTGAACGAAATTGGATTTCGACGCAGAATTGAAATTGGATTTTAATTCAGGCGAACGAATTAATTTAGAATTAATTCGTTAGCGACGTGAATAGTGAATTCGCTAGGCGTAATCATTTAATTACGACGCAACGGAAAGTTCGTTAATTTGGAATTAGCGAACCCGAGCCCGAGTGTGATTGCAAGCGCATTCGTATTTCGAATTCAAGTGCGGCGTCGCAAGTCGCATCAAGCGTCAAATCATTCGTCGCATCAAGCGTCAAATCAAATGTCACTTTGAGTGATGTGACAACTTGTCACTTGATTGAATGAAAGATGTGACTTTGATGTAGTTGGTAGTGGTTGGAAAAGGCTTTTAAAAGTTGATGGTAATATATTGTTACATATATTACTTTGACTTTTGAAAAGTGTATATCATATATTTAATTTTAGAAATTATATATAAGATATACCAAACCATTTTTCTCATAACTAATATACAACTCTCTCTCTCTCATTTTCTCTCTTCATGTTCACGCCCAAATGGGCAAATAGCTTACTGGTTTTAACCAGTAAAAACGTGAGCAGTGGGGAAGCTTGGAGTGGGATTTTGTGGCAAAATCTCAAGTGCTAGCACACTTACGGAACATTCGAAGGTGGTAGGGAGGTTCACCCATGAGCCGGGATCCTTTCGACGAAGCTTGGAGCTCCGTTTCGCAGCTCAAAAACAGAAGACGGAAGGCAGTGAACTGCACAACCAGTGAGCAGTCCACGCCCAATGCAGTGAGGTTTTTGAAATTTTGTTGCTTGCCGCGTCTCTCAACCGATCGATGTGAGTATTCCGCTACCTCCATTGATGTGTTCACACATGATTTTCATTGCTTGTTTGATCTTGGGACCTAGAATAAACCTAACAATGGCATCAAGAGCCTTAGGTTCAAGCATGAAACTTTTAGGGTTAAAATTTGGGTAAATTGATTTTGAGCATGATTTAGTTAAATTGTTTGATTGAGCATGTTTAAATGATGTTGAATTGCATTTTGGTTGGACCAATTTGTTGAAAATTGATTTGGAATTATTTTCCCCAAATTGAAGACCTTGGCCGAATGGAATAGTGATTTTGGGTTCTTGGAAATTTTGTTTTTTGATTCATTAGATGAATTGGAATCATAATGTTTGATGTTAATTTGAGGTCAATTGGATTGTACTTTGAATTGGACAAAAAACCCAAAATCTTGTGTTGGCCGAATGGAAATGCCCTAATGTCTTGGTGATTTTGATTTTGTGACATTGGATGTGTATGAAATCAAATTGGATGTTGATTTAATGTCGATTGGGGGTTCGATTGGATTGAAACCGAATCGGACACAAAATCATTCCTTGGCCGAGAGCATGAAGCATGTAAATGGGTTTGATTTTTCATTTTGTGTGTTGGACATATAATAATGAGTTGAGTATGATTAATTGGACTAATATGATGTTTTGGAAATGTTGATTTAGTTGATTAATCATATTATACACTTTAGGTAATTAAATTGCTAAATTGGATTTATGTAATTTAATTATTTGAGGCCTTAAATTGGATTTGGTCTTCTAATGTTGTATTTAGGCCTATTGGGCTTGTTTTTATCAAGTTTGGTTTAGGCCAAGTGGATTGGATCTAATTGGGCCCAAAACCTTAACCATAAAGCCCAAATGCAACTTATAAACCTTTAAAGTTTAATTGGGCCTAATGGGCCTAAATTGATTTCTGGGCTTATGGGGTTACTCCTTGATTGGGCTTTGGTTGCCGAAGCCCACGCCTTAAAGAAATTAATTAAAGCCCATTAGACTTGAATTGAATTAACGTTGGACGTTAATCGGGCTTTGAGTCCCGACACGATTAAATTTGGAATTTAAGTCGTTAAAGGTTTATTAAATAAAGTGTAGTATTTATTTGGAATTGAATAGTGAATTAGTATTAATACATGTTAAATTGGATTTAATGATGTAGTTTAATTTAATTCATGAATTCGTACTTTGAGTACTTATTCGCAAAAACGAGTTTGACTCGACCAAAAATCAAATCGTTGTTTGAACATTGGATGATCACATAATTATCAGATTAATTATTTGATTAGATTGATTGATAGCATGCTTATGTGTGAATACGTGGTTGATGAATGAATAATGTATATCGGATGGATATTAGTCGGGTGGGGCAATTTTGGAAATTGTTGTAATAAATTTGATTTATTAAATTGGACCTGCGTGTCCAGCCTTATCACCTCTATTCTCTTTGTATTCTCTTCTCACCTATTCCCCTCAATGTATATGAGGTTTCTTTAGAAGTGTAGTGTAACGGGTAGAAGTAGTACAAGTGCTAGCTTGAGTGAGAAAGGGAGAGATTTGATCTAGGATCAATGTAAAGTATCCATCCGCATATCATTATTATTTTATTTCATACTCGCTTTATTATGTATTTAGAATGCATGTTTAAGGGTGTATGATGATGAGACCTTAACAAAGATAATTAAATTGGTAGCCAATTTGCACGCGAAAAACCCTCAACAAATATCATGCGTTTTTCCTTCCATTGAGTGATTCTTACTCAAGATCCGAGATTGGCATGGGTTGTTGGCCAAAGTCAAGCCCCTGTCCGTCGAAGATGTGTTTGAATCACGAAGCTTTGTTCCATATTGGTGTCTTGTCCAAGTTGTGGTTTGTTGGCCAAAGTCAAGACCACTTCTTGTCCATCGACATTGATTACGAAGCTTCCATGGTCAATGGGTCCGCGCTTGACTGGGATCATTAGGGTTTTGTGCCAAAGCCAAGGCCTAGTTGATTCAGAGGAAAAAGGTTAGGCTATATATTGGATATATAGGCATATATGAGATATATGTTTCGGACTTGGATGTCCACCTACTGGATCTAGGAGTTGGATGATATCCAATTGATCTTCGAGATCTACCTAGTTAATTATCATACAATTTGTTGGCCAAAGTCAAGATCGTGTGATATTTAACGGATCCTAGCCCACTAGGAAACACAGTTTCCCGAGTACTCGACAGAGGGTTAGAGACTTGCCGAAAAATAGTGGGAGGCAAGAATTGAATTTGCAATATTCGTTCAATTACTCGCCATACGCGCTCAAACAAATATCATTCGTCGTAATATTAAATGTTAGTTGGACTAATATTTAAATTGTTGTTTTTAATTAACAGTTGGACTATATTATATTTGATTATATAATTGGATTATAGTAATCAATATATTGAATTAATTGATTTCAATTTACAGTTGATTTTATAGTTAGACTATAGTAATCAATGTAATTGAGGTTAATTAATTTAGACTATATTTGATTATATAGTTGGACTATTATAATCATTATAATATATAGTACCACATATCGTTGATTAAATAGTTGGACTATTAGAATCAAGATTAAAATTGAAAGATTGGACATTTAAATATAATCTTGGATTAAAATATTTAAATGGTTTAATTTTCAAATTGGGAATTAAATTTCAGGATAGTCCTGGAAATAAATAATAAGTTATTCTATTTGATAAAATAACCTATTATGCCTAAGCCCAGAATCAAGCAAATAAGTAGAGCATAATCTTTGGAAGACTTATGTGATGATGACTTTAGTGCTTAATTCATGATACTTGACATAAATCTATGTTTAGATTTAAGAAGTATTAAAATTGCAATTAATAATTCTTGGAGAATAAATGACTAATCTCAATGAGATAAAGTCAAACTTTGCAATTAAGCTAGTAGCGCAAGGCGCACCTTACTTCAATATTCTAGAAACCCAAGGCTTGGCCAGAGGCTTCTGAAATATTTGAAAGGGCAAAGGCAAAATCATTATGATATTCTGGGAAGATAAAGGACATATCCCAAAGTGACTGTCGTTTGGATATGGCAGACACGAAGGAATTAAAGAAAGGGCGAGGCTCTGACTTTAAAATTATTTGTCAAAGTTATGTTCACTACTAGTATTAAAATTAGATTTTAAATACTTAGTGTGGTACATAAAATATATGTATTGATGTTCAGAATCCGCTATGAGCTGGATACTGACTTCAGCTGAGATTGCTCTACGAATCGGAAACGGGACGAAAGTCGCTGTTTCGACTGTAGATACCTAAGTTTAGGAACTACCCTTCGGGTGTGTGTACTTAAATTAGGAACTGTTATAATGTAACTAGTTGGACTAGTAACATTATCTCTATATCAGTGTTTAATCTGTTGGATAAACCTTTATATTCTAGAACACTAAAGTGTTTCATTATATAAAGATGATATTGAGATAAACACATTAGATGTGAGAAACAGTATTTATATTTTGAATATAATTAAAATCTCAAACATATAAAATGACAAATAAATAGCTCAAATTGATTTGATCAATAGAGACTTATTTGTGGCATTGTCGTCTGGGACACAATTAAATAAGACTCGTATATCCACACTTTTGAAGAGTGGGTACTAGGACTGTTTTGACTAATCAAATAAAGTCTACGAATCTAGTTTATTAGGTAAAGCACCTAAAACACTATTTACTTGGTAATAGTGAAAAAGCCACCGATCTGTTAGCCCTATTCATTGTGAAGATAGTGGGCCCATATCTAGCTAGGCTAGATGTGAACATGAATATTTCGTGACCTTAGCGGATGTGGCATCACGTTATGGTTATGTGTTTCTTTTGAAGAACACAAATCGGAAACTTTTAGAGTTTCGACACGAAGTAAACAAACAGATCGGCTATAGTATTATACCGTCACGGTAAGACTGCAATGTGAAAATACTTAAGCATTAAGTTTCATACATACATGAAAGAGTATGGTATTCTTTCAGATGAGGACTCCTCCCGAGACACGTCAGTTTGACGGTGTGTCCGAACTAAAAACTGAATTTTGTTGGACAAGATAAGGTTAAATTATGAGTCGCTCTGAGCTATCATTTCCTTCAACATGATATGTGTTAACAGTGCAAAAACGTATTTAGAATAAGGTTCCATGAAAATCTGTTTGACAGATGTCATATAGGATATGGACATGGAAGAAACAGGGTTTCACACTCCTGAAAAATTTGGGTATGCCAAGCATAACGTTTGGATGATACCAAACTAGAACCCAAATTGGATAAGTGTCAATGTTGGTTGTCCTAAAGGAAACCATAAGTATAGTACTTATAAATCTCACATGAGAACAATATAATTGTTGCTCACCATGCGTTTTTCCTAAGAGGAATACCGATATGCAGTGGTCAGTGGAGTGGGAGGATAAGTGATACTCGATGAAAATCGAGGTAATACTGTTCAAGGCACGAAGTCCGTAATGGAACATAAATAGTTCATCAAGGATGAAACTAAACCATTAATCTTCGAATACACAAGAACCGCGTAGATAGGAGAGAATCAGAAAACAACCTGGGGTATGGGTTTCTGATGTCACCTCATAAAGATGTCAATCTTATTGAGGAAGACAAACCGACTACGTTTGAGGAAGTGATACAAGGTATCGACTCCATTTATGGCAAAGTGCCATGAGTCCTAAATGGATTCCATGTATACCAACTATGTTGGACACTAGTTGATGTACCACAAGACATTATGCCTATTGGTACATTAAACGTCTTCAAGGAAGACATACATGGATGGCAACATTCCAACGTACAAAGCTAGGCTTGTGACGGAAAGGTATCGTTATCAACATTGTGTTGATTACGGTTCAACCTTTTACCTGTTGCCATGGTAAATCCATTTTGAAAGATGCTTGTAGATACTGCATATTTCATTTATGAAATGTGTCAGTTGTAGATCAAAATCGCTTTCCTGAAAGGAAACCTTTTGGAGGATGCTTACAACATCCTGACGATTTTGTATAACCGAAACAAGGTTTGTGGGTTATTCGATCCATGTTTGGATTGAAGCAAGCATAAGGTTCTTGGAATTGACGTTTTGAAATAATCATAATGGTTCATGATTTGACTCAAAACGAAATAATTCTTGTGTATATAAGGAGGTTAGTGGGAGAGCGCACTGACAGTTGAATTCCCATGTAGCAATTTGTGAAAGCTTGGCTTCATAGTATTCTCTGTAGATATTCTGGGGAGTAACAACCTTTATTCAAGGAATAAAGAATCTACTGGGATAGATTTGGAGTTGTTAACACTCTTGGAAATTGTACATTTAAAATGTACTTGATATGGTGTCTCATACGCTTTGAGCATATGGAGTCACAATCAGGACAATCCAAGTGATAGTCACTGGATTGAAGTTAAAGACATCTATTAGTATCTTAGAGAACTAAAGATGTTGTCTAAAACTATGGAGAAGAAGAACTTGAAGTGACTGGGATCACTGCTGCAAGTTTCCAAATAGTTTAAATACTACGGTACTATAAAGTTTGAATAACGGGACAGTGAGCTGGAAATCTTCCAAGCAAGATACTGTTGCCGAATAAACAACAAATGCGGATTATTACTGTAGCTGAGGCAGCAATAGAAGCCATTTGGGTCGATAATAAATCTAATTAGATTAGATATAGTTCTGTTAGCAGCTGAGCTAGGCGTCAGCACAGGCTAAGGAATTAAAGGTCTCATCGACGATCCAGATATATACTTCTATATTCATCTGATTCGTTCGGATCATACATCGTGGCGATGTGATGATCGTATAAATCGCATCGGATGATAATCATTCAAATCCGCTGACGAAAACCTTTTCTCAGCAATTTGAGCGAACCGTACATAGTTCGGGTGTTAGACACTCGAGTGACTGGCTATGTGCCAAGTGGGAGATTGTTGGATAATATGACCCATAGCGTCACTATTTGTACAGATCATGGTGTTGTTGTACAAATTAACTATGTGACAAGGAGATTGCACTCTTATCATTTGTGATTAGATCACCTTAGATGTATAAATGATGAGAGGGTCCCTATGATTTGTTCCTGGACGGAGAATGATATGAGACAGTATCAGTCCACGTAGGATAAATCATTAAACATCCCTAGCCGGAGTATTATCGAGACAGGACATCGATAATGCGGAATAGGCTAGTATTGCACTTGTGCGCATTGTGAGGGCACAACGATAGTTCTCATATATTTAAGTATTGGATACTTATGCAAGTGCGATAGGAGGTTGTGTTTCACCGATGGTACGGGAAACAGCTTCGCTCTGGATAGACCCCTCAGAATCCCATTGGTATTATGACTATGTGTCTATGGGAGTCCGACATCAGGGTAGGTGTATTTGGTCTTAACCTGAGACTTGCATCGCTAATGCTTACTACAATCAATATACTTTAGTTGAGGTCGTCTAGGACTCTAACCGGTTCTGTGTACGCCAATACTGGGTATATTGAGAATCGTAGAGTATTGGGTGTAATGTCAAGACGGAAGTATCACTCCAGTCATAGTGGAGATGATGTCACGCAGGATACGGTATTAGTGCTCTTAAGTGTTGCGCATCCAATCGTGATATTATGACTAGGTCATGAATATCCGATTCTAGAGACTAGTTACCAGACATCCGACATGTGCTTCGGACGGGGCAGACACTTATCCAGCCCCAGCCCTAGCACGTGACTATCCGATACTGGACCGACATACGTAATACTTGGTATACTACGCTTGATATAGATCTTAATATTCTTAGATGGATATGTCCGGAGAATTGGGTAGACTTGGTGCTTTGCTAGGAGCCGACCTTGTCTCGTAAATCGGTAGAACGTAGTACTTGGTACGTACGTGATTCGGATACGCCGACGACCCTATTTACTGCCAATATATCCGGGGATCTCATGGGTCGCTTCCCAATAATCCACCGATGACGTATGACTCGTACTCTATATTAATCTGGGATTAATTAGAAGAGAGAGAAAATTAATCTGGGATTAATAACGGAGATATTTTATCTAGGATAAAATATCGTCTAAAGAGATAGAACGATTAATTGGAATTAATCGGTAAGTTAATATATTCGATATATTGAACGAAATTGGATTTCGACGCAGAATTGAAATTGGATTTTAATTCGGGCGAACGAATTAATTTAGAATTAATTCGTTAGCGACGTGAATAGTGAATTCGCTAGGCGTAATCATTTAATTACGACGCAACAGAAAGTTTGTTAATTTGGAATTAGCGAACCCGAGCCCGAGTGTGATTGCGAGCGCATTCGTATTTCGAATTCGAGTGCGGCGTCGCAAGTCGTATCAAGCGTCAAATCATTCGTCGCATCAAGCGTCAAATCAAATGTCACTTTGAGTGATGTGACAACTTGTCACTTGATTGAATGAAAGATGTGACTTTGATGTAGTTGGTAGTGGTTGGAAAAGGCTTTTAAAAGTTGATGGTAATATATTGTTACATATATTACTTTGACTTTTGAAAAGTGTATATCATATATTTAATTTTAGAAATCATATATAAGATATACCAAACCATTTTTCTCATAACTAATATACAACTCTCTCTCTCTCATTTTCTCTCTTCATGTTCACGCCCAAATGGGCAAATAGCTTACTGGTTTTAACCAGTAAAAACATGAGCAGTGGGGAAGCTTGGAGTGGGATTTTGTGGCAAAATCTCAAGTGCTAGCACACTTACGGAACATGCGAAGGTGGTGGGGAGGTTCACCCATGAGCCGGGATCCGTTCGACGAAGCTTGGAGCTCCGTTTCGCAGCTCAAAAATAGAAGACGGAAGGCAGTGAACTGCACAACCAGTGAGCAGTCCACGCCCAATGCAGTGAGGTTTTTGAAATTTTGTTGCTTGCCGCGTCTCTCAACCGATCGATGTGAGTATTCCGCTACCTCCATTGATGTGTTCACACATGATTTTCATTGCTTGTTTGATCTTGGGACCTAGAATAAACCTAACAACCTGCACTCTCCAGGATGATTCTTCCCACAAGTAGCACATGGTGAAAATCTTCTACCTCGAACTTGGCCTTGCTGACCACTAGGTGTCCCATCAGGTGCAGCTCTCACTGAACTCTGACTAACTATTGATCGACTTTGCTTCTGCGGCTGTCCAGAACTCATCTGATAACTACCACTGGGTCTTGAGTCACCCCCTTTCTTACTCTGATTTCCTTCTCCAAAAGATCGATGTTCCCTGTTTCTCTTCCTCATCTGATAATCTAGTCCAACTTGCCATTCTCTTTCTGCAAACTCTGCTTTTCTAGCAAAATCTACCGTCTCTGTCAAACTGTCCATAGGAAATAATCGGATCCTGGATCTCAATTCTGCATTCAGACCATTAAGAAAATGATCCATCTTGCCTTGTTCATGGTCTTTCAAATGTGGAACAAACTGCACCAACTCATGGAAGGCAATGTCATACTGATCTACTGTGCGGTTACCCTGAATCAACCTATAAAATTCTCTCATCTTCTCATCCATAAAAGCAGAATTCATATAATTACTCATGAACTCCTTCTTGAACTTCTCCCAGTCAACACATTTGTCTCTAAGAATTTACCTCTTACAATCTTCCACCATTTATCAGTCTGCTCAGTCAAAAGTCGATACACATGGTGGCATTCTGTTCATCAGTCAATCTCATCAGTTCAAAACCCTTCTCAACTCTATCCAAGAAATTCCCAGCTACAATGGGATCCTTCTTCCCATCAAACTCAACAGCTCCATTTTCTTTCACTCTTTAGCAATATTATCTTCATTAACTATAGAAGCTACCTGAGCTGGACCATAACCTCATGCTGGAGGGTAGAAATATGGATAAGGGTAAGCACCAGGGGGAACATTATGAGGAACACCTTCTGGAGGAGAAGCATAATAAGGTGGATGGTAGAAACCAGAAGGAGGTGGAGGAGGTGCTGAAATGTTTCCCTAAGGTGCTGCAGGGGCTGGAGGAACATTACTGCTAGGAGGATGATGAACTGGGGTACTATCCCCGAAAATTGAGGCTAGGGAATCTTCTACAATAGGATTAGGGTTCCCTTCAAAGGGTTCCCCGTCATAAGAATTAACCTCCTCATCAACTGGAGGTGCCCTAGAAGGTTGGACAACATTAGTTATCCTACGAGTACGGACTCGACCTGCACCTCGACCTCTGGGACGCGGAGGCCTATGAAAACACATAAGAGATGTCAACCGCTAAAAGACATAGAATAACTAATTAAGAAAAAGAAAGTGTCTACAGAATCTATGAACCCTGGGCTTTGATACCATTAAATGTCACACTCGTCCCCTTAGGTAGGGTAGGGTGAGACGAAAACTAGAAACTCTGGCAGAGTTTCCCCTGTAATATGGACTATCCTCCAAATACAAGGAAACATCTAAACTGAAAATATCATCATAACATAGGATCTCCATGATCCAACTCAAAGGAATATCCATAAAGAAAATAAAATATCCTCAGTATCAAATAAAGGCTCAAATGCCTATAACCAAATAACAAATTCTTCCAAGACAAACATAACAAGGACACTCTATTGTTGTCACAACCTTTCTCTATTGGCAGGAAATGATGACGAAACAGCAGATGGAAATGATGACCTACTAATCTGCTAAACCTGAAATGTTAAAGAAAGGGGTAAGCTCACGCTTAGTGCAATGGATCACAGCTTAGTGCCGTGGATAAACAAGTAACAAGGTGGATCGAATAAGTATTTCATACTATAAATAAGTACATAAAGCTGTAAATCAATAAATTCAACATTTACTTGAAATCATAAATCTCATTTCTCATAAAACTCATACTGCTCAAGAATACTCTGAATAATAAAGTTGTGTATTCATCTATATGCACACTCTCGTGACAATACGGCAAATCTGGCAACATGGGGCATCCCCACGGCAATAACTGGCATCCGAAGTAAAACTGGCAACATGAGACCTCATCTCACGACAAATAAATTGGCACATATATGTACACGGGGTGCATCCTAACATAAAAATTATTTCCAAAATCCATGCTCATATATCTCAAATCATGCAAGTTTCTCATATATCACAAACACATGATTTCAACATAATCAATATTCGATCCATACTTCGTAGCAAAATATAAAACTTCTAAAAACAAACTCATTTAATGCATTACCTTAAAATTCATTTAAGAAAACATACATACTATATACTTTAGAAAACATCAATGTTACAAGCTTATCCACGCACCTGGTGAGCTGACTACAGATAAAGGAACTAGGCAGCAGGACAGTCCCTGCTTACGGTATCACGATCACCTAAAAGTCAAAAGAATTTACTATAAGGAACATAATCCTAACTAGAATAGATGAAAGAATATGCGAGAAACGTGGTTCGGTCCCTCTCGTAAACTAACGAAAATTAAGATTCGGAGGTCCGTTACTACTCGGAATGGTCTGAAAATCACGGAGGAGACTCGGGAAGTCAGCACAAACATTCTGTCTGGCGCGTGGTGTCCACGCGCCGTTCGCCCAGGCCGCGCGTGGGCCTCAACCACCGCCACATAAGGAGCGCGTGAGCACCACGCGCTGGTCGGATCAAGAAAATTATGACATTCGAGCATTCTCTCTTCATCCCGGTTCTAATGCCATTGACGGTTCGTCGATCGAAGTTCCGGATCAACGGAAAATCGAGAAAAACCATAAAAAGTTTCTTACCAGGATTTGTACGAAAATTGGGTGTTTCCTGAGATGAAACCACCACCAAAATATCCTTCTCGACGAGATCTACGCTTTTCCTTAAGGACTCGATCGTGATTGACTTTGATCGACCGGATCGGGACTAAGTTCTCCCTTTCTCTCTTTTCTTTTCTTTCTTCTCTCTCACGCTGCTACTGGCTCTTCTTTCTTTCTCTCTTTTTTTTGTTGTGGCTGCAGTGTTGAGTAGGGTTGCAACATATATGAATAACATGGCAATTTTTCAATTGCCTCCCTTAAATTATCCCTAACCCCAAATTAAATCCAACTTTTACAATTTTACCAAATTAGCCCTTAAAATTTCAACATTCATAATTATTAAATTTAAAAAATATGGGTAAAAATAATTGGGGTGTTACAATAACCCTTTAATAGATTTCCTTACAGGATACACATATACCTGTCGGGTGGGGGTAAGCCATAATTGGAACTTAAACTTAATGAATTCAGGTAATTTGGTTGACATAGACATATGGTTCAATTGGGCTAAACTGGGTATTTGCGTTTGACCATCGACAGAGGCTTTCGCATAATTTTGTGTTCCAGGTTAGTAAACCGATAAATTACACAAACATGAAATAACAACTTCATGTTTAAAATGATATTGGAAGAAATCACAATCCTAGATAGTTAAATACCAGTGTCTCATGTAACCTAAAGGCAGACTATATGCTAAAACTTAAATATGAAAATGCAATACTTAAAAAAGCAAAAAAATAAACAAGTGAAAAAAATAAAAATAAAAATAAATGACAAAAGAAAAGAAAGACAAAAAAAGAAAATACAAATGTAGTGATTACATCTAAAAACGTTCTCTGATTCTTGTTAATTCAGATCTTAATTGAATTTCTCGTTCAGCTATCTCAATCTCTCGAATTAGGTTTTCACAAAAAAATTATGGAAGAATATCTAGATGGGGATGGTTCAATAAATTCTTTGGAAAAATGCAAGATCCATTTTAATTGAGATTTATGTCTCCAATAACCTTGAAGAATCAAGTACAAGGTTTGTCTATATGTGAGATGTCTGATTTTAGGATTCATTTAGGATCAATATGTATGGGTTCAGGATTCATTTAGGATCAATCAGGACATATTGGATCTACACAAATGCAAAGGAAAAAAAATGAGATGTAGAAAATACAATAAAAATAACAAAAAAGAAAAGAAAATACAAAGATATTAAATTATTATTTCATCTGCTAAATTATATTCTTAGGAAAGACGCCAAAAACTAGATACACTCACAAAGTGATTTTTACTCCCAATTATAAGAGCGTCAAAGTAATAAAATAATCTGATAAGTCTGGAGTCGATCTACAAGGAATATATTTAATAAGATAAAATAATAACTCATTAAAAATAAAAATAAAGTGAATTGTTTGAAGTGACTGAAAATTTTAAATTAGACCGCAATAATAAGATTAAATATTGGGGCTAATGGATCCACTTCTAATATTTCAAATTTAGAAATCTTACCTTTTATAATATATAAATTTCATTATTACTCAGTTAATTTATTTCAGGAATTAATTATGCCAAGATAAATATAACCAGTCATAAAAGTAGTGATAACATTTATCTATAACAAGTCCAGTTTGGTACTCAATTATGCCAAATAAATAAAATCAGCCATATATGCAATAACAAAATTTGTCAATAATTAATATAATTAAATTAAATATCAGTGTTTAGATTACAATTCATATATTATAATATAAATAAGATTAATCTATATTCTTATATTAAAAGCTTCACCATTTACCCCAGCAGAATGAAATTAGCTACTCATGATTTGAATAAAAACACTCATAATTTTATTATTGAAAGGAAAAAAATTACAAGAAAATTTTTAAAAAATAAAACACATAAGAGATGGAACTCCACAAATTTTCAGAGAAAATTATAGAAAATTCACTGAGGAAATGAGGTTCGACGCCTCTCTTGCTTGTAAATTACAAGTTTGCAAGCACATTTTTTTTAATTTTATTTTATATAATATATATATATATATATATATATATATATATATATATATATATATCTATATTATAAAGCACAATGGTGTTGGAGGAAAGAGAGTGCATCCAACGGCTCTCTTTATGTGGCTTAATTAACGGCTCAGATCATTTCATTGGTAATTGTGTGGAAAGAGAGCATTGGTAATTGTGTGGAAAGAGAGTGAATTGATTGATGGAAATGGTCAAAATTTTCAAATAAAAAAATAGAAAGTTAAAATAAAATCATTTAATTTTGTAACAACGTGCCGTAGGCACGGGCCAAATACTGTAACACCGTGCCGTAGGCACGGGCATCATTTAATTAAAAAATAAAATCATTTAATTCTGTAACACCGTGCCGTGCCGTAGGCACGGGCATCATTTAATTACAAAATAAAATAATTTAATTCTGTAACACCGTGCCGTAGGCACGGGCAAAAACTAGTATATATATATATAATCTTAGTCGGACCTCCAGTATAATATATAAAAAAAATATTTTATATATAAAATCTTGGTGGGTTCTCTAAAATATTATATATATATATATTATATATATATATATATATATATATATATATATATATATATTATCCTAATAATAATAATAATAATAATAATAATAATAATAATAAAATATGTAGGTAAATACATCATAAGCTCATTTTATCGCTAATCTAAATACAATGAATGATTTCCAATTATGATTTGAATATAATTGTCACGTTCTTTTGGGTTTCTGGTTCTTGAAATTCAGATATCATATCCATTTTTCCTGTTGAGCATCCAAAACAGTATTTTACCTACACAATAAATAAAAATCACAATAAAAATATATAAAATATAAATTTAATTATTATTTTACAAATGTACTAAATTAAGGAGATTAATGAAACTACAAGTATAAAATGATTAATTTTTATTTGAATAAATATGTAATTTTTAATGTCATCAGCATCTTGGGTCCGCTCGCATAGAGGATCTTGGTCTCTATATATAAAATTCATTTTTTATTTTTTTTTTAAAAAAGTTTAAAAAGCCTCTCATCAATATAAATATTTTTGTGCTCCTAAGTATCATTTGCAGAATAAAATTATAACTGTAAATAAATGTAAAAAACAATCAATTGTCATAAACAGCCAAAAAGAAATTTGATAATTTTATCCTATCTAGGTATGGTAAGAAATTGTTTAAAAAGCGTCAATAATATTTTATGGAAAAATAAAGAGTTTCAAAGAGACAATAGGGAAAAACAAAAATGGATTCGGACCTCTTTTCGTTATTAATTTCATATTTCTAACTACATAAGGGCAACATTACCATACATCAACCAACATTTATTTCGTTCGGCAACAACTAATTTTACTAGAAGATCAGTTTATATAGGGTGTTCCTAGAGTGACACGTGGGCATTAAATTTTCATGGTTGATGGATAAATACATATGAAAAATAAATGAATAGAAAAGAATAATCCATAAGCACTCAATTTTTTTCTAAGAAAGTAGATAATAAAAAATAATTAATGAAATTTGACCATTTATTTTTCTCAAATCTAGCTAAGGCTTAAAATTGGTGTAAAATGTTTAAGTTACCTAACACTAAAATATAATGGATGATGAAGTATTAACTTATTATCTAGAGATATTTTACAAGCCAAAATCTTCCCTCGATCTCCACATGGATTTAGTGTGCAATATCAACTCATTTTGCCGTGGTTTCAAATTATCTTCTACTCAAATCACAACAACAAATAGTAATACAAATGGCGGCAGAGCCTCAATTGTCCGTGTGCTGACAACTCATAAAACTGATCAGACTAAAGATTTGCCAGACTCAGCGACAGCTACGAGAAAGCCATTGATAAAGAGCTTACTTAAAACTGATCATCAATGGAAGCTCAATCCAGGAAGATTTGGAAGGTTTGGAGGAAAGTATGTGCCTGAGACTGTAATCACTTGTTTGAACCAACTTGAAGATGAATTCAACTTTGTTTTACATGATACTAAGTTCCAGGTTTGTAATTAATTAAGATAAATTTTGAAGAATATTCATTTTTTTCTTTTTATTTTGAAGCATAATAAATTCATTTTAAACATCACGCCACGATGGTGAAATATTAATTTATTATATGTTTGATCGTGAGTTTAAACCTTAGAAATGGTCTATCTATGAAAAGAAGAGGGCTTGTCTACTGTACCTAAGGGTATCAAATACATTTGGGTATAAACATGTAATTTTGAACATTGAACATGTAACTTAAAACATTAACATGCAAACTGTATCAATAAACATGAAATTTTTTTAATATAAAATTAATTACATGTTTAATGGTAGAAATTGCATGTTCAATACTCAAAATTGCATGTTCAATGCGCAAAGTTGCATGTTTGAACCCAATGGTATTTGATACCCTTGTGTATCATAGCATTGGCCAAAGAACAAAGGTAAAAATACCTAAAAAAATGGGCCAATGCTAAGGTACCCAAGGGTATCAAATACCCTTGGGTACAAAACATCTAACTGTTAGAATTGAACATGTAACTTAAAACATTATACGTGTAAAGTCTACCAATAAACATGCAACTAATTTCATGTTTTGAAAAGTTTCATGTTTATTGACAGAATTTGCATGTTTAATGATTTAATTTCATTAGTTGCATGTTTAAACATGCAACTAATTTGTTGATAAAGGTTACATGTTTGACCCAATGGTATCAAATACCCTTGGGTACTATAGATGAGCCCCCAAAAAAAGAGATATTACTACATGAGTGAAAACTTGTGTATTAAATACGAAATAGTCATTTTGATTATTATTATTACGAAAATGATACACTCACATACACTTTACTTAAAATTTTACAAATTCTCTCAATGTAGCTACAGTGATTTACTGTAGATCGATGTAGCTACAGTGAGAGAGTTTGTAAAATTTTAAGTAAAAGTATGTGTGAGTGTATCATTGCTCTTATTATTATTACTACTACTTGTAATAGGAGGAGCTTTCAAAGGCATTAAGAGACTACGTGGGAAGGGAAACGCCTCTATATTTTGCTGAGAGGCTCACATATCATTACAAGAACGAGAAGGGAGAAGGGCCAGATATTTATCTGAAAAGAGAGGATCTCAATCATATGGGTGCATACAAGATCAACAACGCCATAGCACAGGCAATGATAGCCAAACGAATAGGCCGGAAAAGTGTTTTGACGGCCACCGGTGCCGGACTGCATGGGGTTGCAACAGCCGCTGCATGCGCAAAACTTTCTTTGGAGTGTACTGTATTCATGGGCACCGCTGATATGAAGAAACAATCCTCTAAAGTGCTCCTGATGAAGCTACTAGGCGCTCAGGTATCTTGTTTTTTTAATTGTGAAATATGAATTTGGTATCAATCCTCTATTATCTGTTGATTTAGTAGTTAGCATAAGCTCAATGCATTCTTTACTCTACGATAGGTTAAATTTGTTGATGGATCTTTCAAAGATGCAAGCACAGAAGCTATCAGAGATTGGGTGAGGAACTTAGAAACAAGCTATTATTTAACGGGTACGGTAGTGGGGCCTCACCCATGTCCAATAATGGTCCAGGAATTTCAATCAATCATAGGCAAAGAAACAAGAAAGCAAGCACTAGAGAAATGGGGAGGCAAGCCTGACGTGTTAGTTGCTTGTGTGGGCAGTGGATCAAATGCGATGGGTTTGTTTCACGAATTCATAAACGATGAAGATGTGAGATTGATTGGAGTGGAGGGGACTTGGCTTGGACATGAGTGGAAGACACGCAGCAACTCTGGCAAAAGGTGATGTGGGTGTTTTTCATGGAGCCATGAGCTACTTGTTGCAAGACGAAGAAGGTCAAATACTGTGTACACATTCCGTTGGTGTTGGGTAAGTGTCATATATAATTGAAACTTATCTAGATAGCTATGTCTTTTTTTACATTTAATGGAAATAACATAATATTATAATTAAAAAAAAATTGAGACCCTCCTCCATTAAATCATTTAGTTGGAGACCATAAACTGATATGTCTGGCTTGCCTATACCCAAAACCGGCCCTGACTAAATTGAGAAAAAATAAGTTAAAAAATTATATTATTAAGATATTTTTGTCGCGCATGTATTATAATAACTCATATCTGTTGAAAATGTTCGCTAAATGTTGACCTCTTCAACTAGTTGGAAGTATTTTGAATGAGATTACAATCCGAATGCTTCTAAATCAAATTATATCTTACTAGTTGAGCCGGTTCCCCACTGGTTGTGCCTAACTGAAAATGACATGGACACAGGATGGAGTATCCAGGGGTTGGCCCGGAAGTAAGCTTTCTGAAGGACACAGAGCTTGCGGAGTTCTACACTGCAACTGACCAAGAAGCTGTTGAAGGTATGTCATTGAAACAACTATAAAACAGAGAAGAGTTTTACTACTATTTAATTAGTAAGTTAATAAATTTGACCATTAATTTTTTTTTTTATTTCGTGTTGTTTTTTCAGCATATCAACGGCTGTGCAGATTAGAAGGGATAATTCTGGCCCTGGAGACTTCTCATGCATTGGCATTTCTAGAGAAACTTTGCCCTACTTTGCCTAATGGTGCAAAAGTCGTAGTAAATTGTAGTGGGAATGGAGATAAGGATGCTGAAACTGTCTTCAATTACAAAAACATTAAATAATTATTGTAGAAATAGATGCCTATACATACACGCACTAACTGCGATTTTCACACGTTACACAAGCGCACATATCGCTCAAATAGTATAAAAGAATATCGATCACACGAGAACTTATTACCTATTTTACTAATTATTCAGAATAACTACCTACGGATATTTAATTAAAATTTAATTGGGACTATAATAAAACTTAAATTAAAAATACGAGGAGAAAATTAAAGGTGATAAGTTGCAACCAATGGGAGAAAAATATTTAGGGTTGTGAATCCATCTAGTACTATGCGAAAGATTAATTGATTTTCCTATACTTGTGTGTAAAAAATTAACTTATTAACTTCGAATACAAAATTATTCACAAACCTCTTTCGATGGTCATGTGAAAATATTTTGAATAAACAATTAACTATATTTTTATGTTAATTAACCTAACCTGAATTCATTAAGATCAAGTTCCAAATGTGGTTACGCACACCCTATATGTATATTTCTATTATGTAGGAAAATCTCTTAGGTGAGATCGTGCATTATTGAATCTAAGGCCAAACCTAAAATTCATTTTTCAAGTTCAAATAAGTTTCCCACTTTAATCTTGTTGGTGATCAAGCAACAAGAAGCATTAAGCATAAAGTTCAATAAATAAGCCAATAAATCACATAAAATATAAGAAAAATCAATTATATAAAATGAAAGTACTGAGTTTCACCACAACCCTAGATTAAGGGTTTAGTTACAGCACATGGAAGAGAGTTCTAAATAAATAATCAAAATTAAACAAAACATCATGAATATGAAGAAAAGAATAAACTATGTTGAAGTCGGTAGTCTTCTATTTTCTTGATGTTGAACCTCGGTACTATGCTTGCTTGACACTACAAGAAAACTGTCAAATAGCGACGGAAAAATCTGTAGCAATCCGTAGCTAAGTGACCACTAGCGACGGAAAAATTCCGTCTCTATTTTGTTGGTCGCAAAAAAATAGCGACGAAAATATTTCATCAGTCGCTAAAATTAGCGACAGAATTTTATTACATCTCTATATAGCGACGGAAATTATGTCTCTATATAGAGACGGAAATTCTGTCTATAATTAGCGACGAAAATTATTTTGTCGCTAAATAGTGATGGAAAATTTTGTTTCTATTTAGAGACGGAAATTTCGTTTCTATTTAGCGACGGAAATTATTCCGTCTCTAAATAGAAACAAAATTCTGATAACGTGTTTCGTTTTCTCTCAAAAGTTTCTTTAGAGGCTTCAAAACTGTTTTACTTAGGGCTTGGGATGAACTATTTCTTTATAAGAAGCTCCGGAGACTTTCCTGTTTAAGTTTCTATAAATTCTCTTGAAAACTGGAATCTGTGTGTGCATCGCGACACACGTAGTCCAGCATCATGATGTGCGTGCCTGTTGTTGGGGTAACGCAACACTCCCAAGATCACATCACGACACGGACTAAAAATTACAGTCTCCTCATTTTTCTACTACAGCATGTCGCGATGCGCTCTACTGCGTCAGAACACACTGCTCATGTCTTTATCATATGCACAATTTCGCTCCATTTTATCGTTTCTTTATCAATGGACTGGAGCTATAGATAAACCACAAATAAAGTATTTGTTTTGCTTGCTCTCTATGAACTATTTTAAATTACTAATAAGATATTCATTTTTATTTGGGTCCAGTCATATATGATCACATCATACAAGGTGCCTCCATTCTTATGTCACTACATGAATGATCCCGGGTCAATGTCGTTATACAAATATAGAATGGATCACAGTTATAGATAAACCACAAACAAAGAACCCACTTTGCTTGCTCTCTATGGACTGTTTTAGATTACTAATTTCAGACTTTAACCCTCTTGTGTATAACTCATACACTAAGTCTGAAAGCACTTGAGTAATCAATGGTAAACAAGACAATTTACAATATGCGATTTAAATCAAACAACTTTGATAAATGAATAATGCATATATTATTTCAATAAACAATTCTGTTTACAATACATGAAGCTATATGGCATATATTCCAACAAAACGGTGTTAGGCCAAAAAAATTTGGTCATCATATTCCAACTTATTAGAATTCTACTTAGTTTTTACTAAATGAAAGTTTTGAATATAAAGATTTATTATGTTTATTTATTGCTCACTATCAATATGATGTAGTTTTATATCTCAGTCATTAGAAAGTTTGTTTAAAATTTTTAGAGAAATTTAATGATTCTTTTTTTATGATCCTAACAATTTTTTTTGATGATCCTAACAACGAAATTGATTATCTTAATAAGGTTTTTGATGATCCTTCAAGTGTAATTAAAAAATATATATCACATCAATGAGGACAGAATGACTTAATTATTACAGAGACATATCATTACTTTATCTTGTTGCTTTTATTTTGGATCCAATGTTTAAAATAGAAGATTTGAAAAATATTTTACAAAATTATCATGTTTTATTAGGTGAAAGAACTGTGATTGTTTCTTCAATTATTGATAATGTTATGAGAACTTTACTAGATTTATACAATGATAATGTTAGTAAAAATAATATTCAAATATCTGATACTACACAATCCATAAATGCACCAACTGTACAATCTAAGCTTCATGTTGATAGAATTTGGTTAATGCAGCGAAGTAAAAAATCAAAGTCCACCAATACCACCACTACTAATTCAGAAATTAATGCATATATAACTATAAATTTCGAGTTACCCAAAGTGCTTTTGTAGGTGAGCAATTTCTTATCCTTAATTGGTGGAAAAAACATTAAAGATTGTTTCCAATTCTGGTTATGATTGCGAGGGAGTTATTAACGGCGCTGATCTCAATTATATCTATAGAGCATGCATTTAGTATGGGCGGCAATATTCTTGATGACAAAAGATCAAGGTTGAAACCTGAGATGTTAGAAGCTCAAATGTGTCTTGATGATTAGTGTATGGCTAAACAAGAAAATCATCCGGAAAATTTTGAAAATTTATGTGATAATACGGATACAACTAATACTGAAGGCTCAAGAAACGGACCGCCTTCCCGGATGAGGATGAATAAAATGTAAATGGGATAAATTATTAAAAATAAAATGTAACAAAACTACGTGAGC
Source organism: Zanthoxylum bungeanum (assembly GCA_019454045.1). Classification (NCBI taxonomy): domain Eukaryota; kingdom Viridiplantae; phylum Streptophyta; class Magnoliopsida; order Sapindales; family Rutaceae; genus Zanthoxylum; species Zanthoxylum bungeanum. The sequence continues at coordinate 147,805 of SKCR01051426.1, forward strand.
TTTGATTCCTTTACGCCCGAAAATGATACGTAGACAGTTTAATTAAATGCGAGCTCTTTTTTCAAAATAATAAATAAATTATCCATGTATACTTTTAGTATTTTAGTAAATCTTTAATATTTTATTATTTTATAACAATTTAAATTAGTTTCTTTAAATTACGGTTTCAAATCTTAAATCGAACTAAATCGTACGGTTCGGTCAGTTTAAGGTTACGGTTGTGGTTCAGCTTTGGATAAAACTGCAATCGGACCGTAGACCAAGCCGTTAGTCTACGATTCAGTTTCTGAATCGTAAACTGTATAGTTCGATTACGATTATCAACTATAACCGAACCATGTGCAACATTAATGTGATCTACATCAATTTAGGATTTTCTCTTAAAAATAAATTCTCCCACATGAATCATAAAATGAAATGGTGATACTTAATGAATATCATTTGCACAGTTCGATTCAACATCATCTTATATGCTCATTTTTTTGGTTTCCTAAACACACTCGAAAATTCAGCAAATTAAACAAGTAAAATTCTCCAACAAAGTCAAAGCTTGGACTAAACATTATAACAATGCAGTGTGTACATAATCTCATTGACAAATAATTATTTTTTAATTAAAAGGAATAATAAAAAAATAAATTATCAATTTATCGAGTTTTAGGCTTTCATATTACTTCAATGCAAGTCTTCTCATGATTATTTTTCCAACTTTGAGTTCATAAACAACAACTAACACTTGTGTTCCAACCCCATAAAAAAGAAAATAATATTTTTTTAAATAAATATAAGAATTTTGAAATGAAAAAGATATATTAGAAAAAAATTGATATGCACATAATTATTGATGTCACTTTTTATTTATAAATAAAAAGAAAGAGATAGAATTTTTTTTATTTATAAATAAAAAAAAAGATGGAATTTTTTTAATTTATTGTGTATGCCAGTAAGTGTTGATCATGTCACCCTTTTTATTTATAAATAAAGGGTAAAAATAGAAAATAATAAAAATAAATGAATATGTTACCATTATTTTTTTAACGGTAGAGACTTGATGAGGTATTATGAAAAAATTAATAGACATAATGATGACAAAATTAAGGGACATAATGAAAAATTTAGGGACATAGAGAGCTTTATCCTTTTTATATACGGGTAATATAGATTAAGGGTGTTCACGGGTCGGGTTTTTTGAATTTTTTTTTACCCGATTGGGTCGGGTCCTTCGACCTGCAACCCTAAATTTGAGAAGGTGACACGTGCGGGTCGGGTCAAAAAACTACAGGTCGGAACGGGTCAACATAATATGCAGTAAATATAATATATATATTTTATTGATACAAACTTTGACAAGGTAGTGAGTAGTTGTTTTGGCAAGGTATGTGGCTAATATCTACCTAATCAGGAGTTCGATTCTCGGGATCATTTAAAGACTGAGTAAAGGCTTTATCATTTCAGCTACGCTTGTTTTTTGTCAAAATTATATCATTAATATATATATATATATATATATATATATATATATATATATATATATATATATATATATAAATTATAATATCATTGACATCAGATCGGGTCGGGTCAGACCCGAGTTTTCTGACCTAAATCCGTGACCCGACCGGACATTTCATGTCGGGTCCAAATTGACCCGAAAATGAATTTTAAAATTTATGAACCCGACCGGATCGTTGTCGACTCGATCCTATAAACACCTCTAATATAGATATTTTAAATATTCATGTCCCTCTTTACCCGGATCAATTTTACCAATTTACCGAATCTCTTGATGGAAATGAGATCAGATGTGCCTAATTCTGATCAAACACAAATATCATGGGACGGATACAAACTCCTCTTATCGATAATATCGCTTCTCTCACTAACCGTTAATTTTTTTACAATACATCAAAGTTAATACTAATTCCCATCCTTATGTTTAGATGTTACAGTTCGATAACAGCATTTTAACTAAAGAGAAAGTGTAACCGATGTCCCCAATGATGTGGTTTGGTAGTGTATGATTTAGGATTTCATCTTGAGTTCCTGCGTTCGAATTTAGGAAATGTGTGTCCTGTAAGAATCTGAGACAGTCGAGGATTTTACTTATTCCGCTTAAGTCCGGAATAAAAGGTTTGACGGCGGGATTTCCAACGATTCAAAAAAAAAATATAACCGACGAATGTCGTTGACTTAATTTAATTTCCAAAATTTACCGGCTATAACCGGTGGACGATACCAAAATTTTAATACAAAATAAAGAAATATATATTCACAGAATCTTAAGGGTATCACGTATTTCCCGCCTCTCTAAATCAAGAAAGAAGGCAGCTCCAAGCTCCAGCAATTAAAACTAAAATCTAGCTAAAAGTTTCTTCACTACTTCCATTTTCACTTTCTTCTACCACTCATCTCATTCGGTAACCGTTAAATTAAACCTCATCCCAATCAGGTAACTCTCTTTAGATCATTCTTGAAACTTTTATATTTCTTAATCAAATTATTAAATAATAATTCGGTCTGGAATCTTTGAATTTTTTATTTTAATAAAAAATTGATATGAAATTATCCGCCGTAAACGGAGATTCCATTTCTCCGTCTCCATCTGCTCGTTTTTTTATTCCATTCTAGTCATGATCGATTTTCTGGCATTCGGCATAATATTTATTGCTTTTCTGAAGAATTGTGATGTTTTAATTTTTAATTAAATTAATTTTGGAATCGTCTCACGGTTCTTGTTCTTATCAAAACGACACAGCATCGCCTTTTTGTATCTTAGTTCCTCTGCCGAATAACAATTATTTATACCTCCCCCGTCGTCGTTTTTCAGAAACGTATTTCTGTACTCTTGTTTCTAAAAATTTTCATATAAATTGAAATAGCAAGTGCGTTTATATGTTCAAAAACACTTTCTAGATTTTAATCTCATCAAATAAATAATTATCTCATAGCAGTTTCTTTATTTTATTTATTGATTTTTTCTTTTTTTAAAAAAATAAAAATTAATTGTGTAGAATGGGAGTGAACGATGGAGGCGAGGGGCTGAGAAGACGAGGATGTTCATGCACGAAGAACGATTTTCTTCCGGAAGAATCATTCAAGAGCTGGGGCAACTACGTGCAAGCTTTGAAGGAGACTCCGATCCGGCTCAGGGATCGGGTCCTGACCCGATCTCTAGACACCACCGAGATTCATGAAATCAAAGCTAGGAGTGAACATGAGATGAAGAAAACTCTCACCTGGTGGGACCTCATTTGGTTCGGTATCGGCGCCGTCATTGGCGCCGGTATTTTCGTCCTCACCGGCCTTGAGGCACGTGATGCCGCTGGCCCTGCCGTCGTTTTGTCGTATGTTGTTTCCGGTATATCGGCTATGCTTTCGGTGTTCTGTTACACCGAATTTGCTGTCGAGATTCCTGTTGCAGGTAATGATATGAGTAATGATTGCATATATAGAATCTTTGAGGAATGATATACTTAACACACTTAGAGCTGCATTGAGCTACAGTAAATCATGGTTGCTACAGTGAGAAAATTGAGAAAACTTTAGGATAAGTGTGTGTAAGTTTATCATTTTTTGAAAATCATTACATCATATTACATATAAAAAATAGTCCAAATCTTTTGTCTTATCAATTGTGCTCAACTTCGTGCTCCACCAATCAAATTTGGACAACTAATATCTCTCAAGAGAACTCTGACTTTAACACTTCACCAATCAAATTGTTCTCTCATTTAATGAGAGATATTAGTTGTCCAAATTTGATCGGTGGAGTACGAAGTGGAGCACAATTGATGGGACAGAAGATTTGGACTCAAAAAAAAAACATCATATTATATGTAAGATTCCTGTTATGTTTGATGAGAAAAAAATAGCTTTTTCGTATACATAAATATTAAAAGATAAATATTTTTTTACTAAAAGATAAAAAAATTATTATTATTTGATAAATTTTTTTACTATATTATATATATTTATCAATTTTCAGTAGGATAATAATATTTAAATTTTAATCTAAATTATGATTCTTTTTTAATCTAATTGTTTTTTTTTTACTTATTCTACTTTTTGGAGAGAGTTTTGGTTATTTGGATAATACTACCAGATGACTTTTTTTTTTTTAGCAAAAATGACAAATTTATAAAAAATATATATATAATTGTACAAAAGTTTATATAAAGACAAAAAAAATTTGTTCGGTATTGAAATTGTTTTTTTTCTCTTATAATAACATTTATTTATAACTTCTTATGTATTTTTTTAATAGGAATATCATTTCTCTTTTATTAGTTATAGATTTTACCAATTCAGATTGATATAGTATTTTTGTCAATAATATTTTAGTGAGGATCTTAAATTGTTCTAATGTGTTGTCAGTGTAGAATATTCTGTAAGAATCGTAAGAATATGGGATTTTTTCAATAAAATGGCGGGTTGGATTAGGACTTAATCTATCTATTCGGGACGAGAGTTTACACAACGGTATAATTCAACCAGCACAACTATATAATCCAATCTACACTCAACCCGCACGGTTGGATTGAATTTACACACCCGGCTCTTATTTAAAATTTGAGTCATTTAGGACTTTTTTAAGTGAATACTCAGTATGATTTTTTCCATTAATTAAAAATATTTTTTAATATATATATATATATATTTGTAATTTGGATAGAATCTTTGAAGATGAAAAAAATTAATTTATTTCTTGTGAAAAAAGCTCATATTTTAATCTTTTGATAGTAGAGATTTTAGAGTTTTTTTTTAAAAAAAATTAAGTAAAATTATTTAAACCACTTTTATTATGTTTCACAATCTTATTTCATTTCTTTCTTAATATAATTTTAAAAAATTGTCCATTAAACTAATTAATGTGATATTTGAGGAAGAATTTATTTATAAAAATGATTTTTATTTTTAAATTAAAAAAAATCCTATATGATACTTTATGAAGCTTTTATACATATAAAGATTTTATAAATTTAAAAAAAAAAAGAAAAAAAAAATCTAATTGTGAACCAAATAACTAATTTTGGTTTTGTAAAAATTATATATGTAGAAGCTCTGCTTTGAAAATATATGCAAAACTGAACTTTACATTGTTCCGTAATTCAAGGATTATAACACTTGTCTTAATATGCAATATAAAAAAAAAAAATTAATTAATTAATTAATTTTCCTAATCTATGCAGGTGGCTCATTTGCCTACTTAAGAGTAGAGCTAGGTGACTTCGTCGCCTTTATTGCCGCCGGCAACATCCTCCTGGAGTATGTTATCGGCGGCGCTGCAGTAGCCCGGTCCTGGACATCCTATTTCGCCACCCTCTGCAACAAACAGCCGGAGGATTTCCGCATAATAGTCAAAAGCATGCCAGAAGATTACAGCAACCTTGACCCTATAGCCGTCGGTATCTCAGCTGTCATTTGCATCCTTGCTGTGATGAGCACAAAGGGCTCTTCCCGCTTCAACTATATCGCCTCAATCATCCATGTCGCTGTCATTCTCTTCATCATCGTAGGCGGCTTCGCCAATGCCGACAGCAAAAACTACAGAGATTTTGCTCCTTATGGCGCCCGTGGTGTTTTCAAGGCTTCAGCTGTTCTTTTCTTTGCTTATGTTGGTTTTGATGCTGTTTCAACAATGGCTGAAGAGACCAAGAATCCAGCTAAAGATATCCCCATTGGCCTCGTTGGTTCCATGACTGTCACAACTTTGGTGTATTGCTTGCTCGCCATTGCTTTATGTCTTATGCAGCCTTACAAAACGATCGATGTTAATGCTCCATTTTCGTTGCATTTGAAGCTGTGGGCTGGGACTGGGCTAAATACGTCGTCGCATTCGGAGCATTGAAAGGTATGACAACAGTTTTGTTAGTCTCAGCCGTGGGTCAGGCTCGGTATCTGACACACATTGCTCGAACACACATGATGCCACCGTGGTTAGCTCAGGTTCATGGAAAGACGGGGACCCCTGTTAACGCAACAATCGTTATGCTTACGGCTACTGCAATCATTGCCTTCTTCACCAAGCTTGATATATTATCAAACCTTTTGTCAATCTCTACATTGTTTATCTTCATGCTTGTGGCTGTTGCTCTTCTCGTACGCCGCTACTATGTCAGTGGGGTAACTACAGCAGCAGATCAAATCAAGCTCATTAGTTGCATTGTCCTTATTCTGAGTTCCTCAATTGCCACGGCTGCTTATTGGGGTTTAAGTGAACATGGTTGGATCGGTTATTGCATAACAGTGCCTATTTGGTTCTTGGGTACTTGCGGACTTGCCATTTTTGTTCCACAAGCTAGGGCTCCGAAGCTATGGGGTGTGCCATTGGTGCCATGGCTGCCATCTGCTTCCATTGCTATCAATATTTTCTTGCTTGGATCAATAGATAAAGCATCATTTCGAAGGTTTGGAATCTGGACTGGACTACTGTTGGTTTACTATATCTTCTTCGGATTGCATGCTTCTTATGACACAGCAAAGGCGTCCGGAGAGAATATTGAGAAGGCTGCAGGAGGCTGGAAACAGATGGAAGAAGGCGATGTCTCTTCCGCCACCATGAATCCCAGCGTAGGAGGTGTAAATGGTGGCAGTAGTATTACTACTTCTGCAAACCCTAGTGCTTAGAGGAGTTTCTTTACATTTTTTATATTTTATTTTATTATAATGAATTTGATGAATATGTTCATATAAAAGACTTGGGTCCTTATTATAGGGGAAGTAAGCTATTTTCTTTCTCTTTTTCTTTTTCTTTTTCTTTTTCTTTTTTTCTTTTTTTTTTTTTTTTTCTTTTTCTTTTTTGTGTGTTTATATTTATGGAAACTTGAATTTACCCATAGACAAGCAATTAGTTGCTGTTAAAAAAAACAATTTAAGTTTTATTTTTTTCCCTTTCCATCTTTTTTTTTTATATTTATGGTGTGTTGTTTTTTTTTTTCTGTCCCCAATTGGTGGCTTGGTGGTGTAGGGTCCAGAATCTCACCTTGAGGTTCTGGGTTCGAATCCAGGGGGTGCACTTCTTGTAAGAGTCTGGGACAGCCGGTGATTTTACCTGCGCCGCGGCCCAGAATGGGTGGTTTGGTGGCGGGATTTCCATCATTTCAAAAAAAAAAAAAAAAAGTGTTGTTTTATCCGAGTGAACAAATGATTAAAATTGAAAACGTTTGAATTTTATATATTCGGATATCAATTCAGAGTGTACTTCCACACAAAGTATCAAATTGCTTTTTTGTTTTTATTTTTTCGATTTACAAATTACAATTGTCCGTCTTTAACGGAGATCCATTTCTATGTCCCCATCTATTGTTTTCATATTCCATTATAGTCATGATTGATTTTCTGGCATTTAGCATAATATTTATTATTCGATTTGGCCTCAGAATAGGACACATGAGGGCGATGCGTCCAATGATGACATATATACATAGATATAAAATTGAAAAGTTATAAAATATCATTTCGTTATTATAAGTCTTTTTTTTTTTTTTTTTTTTTTTGGAAACGATAGAAACCCATCACCAAACCACCCATTTTGGGCCGCGGCGCAGGTAAAATCACCGGCTGTCCAAGGCTCTTACAAGAAGTGCACCCCTAAATTTGAACCTAGAATCTCAAGGTGAGATTCTGAACCCTACACCACCAAATCATACTAAATCAATAACAGAACTCTATACATGGATTCTCAAAACATGTATATGTCTGTACAAATAACATGACATTGAACATGACGGGCTTATAATGCTCTAGTGACCGTAAAACAGTATTCATCCTCATGAACCCATCCTTCAAAGATCCTGCAAAATGAAATCGGTGTGGTATATGTCTAATTTACATGATTTTTTTTAAGGTCCTTGATTTCGAGTCCTAGAATCTAGCAAAATCTTTACACATTGCGCAAGGACAAATCATTTTAGATCTCACAGCAGGATGCCCTCCTTACGAAATTCACTGAAAATTCATGCTTTCGTGGAAAAATCTAAATTTTGACTATTTTGATCCTTAATATGTCTAATTTATATAAAATTTTACGGTTTATTAATTGGTGATCTAGAACTCAGTATATAAACTCAACAACACACCCTGTCCAGAAAATTTCGGGCAACTCTAAACCCACCATTACTCACAATTGATCACTGCTAATCTTAATCAGTTGAAATCAACCATTATAATATGCATTCCAACACATTACTTACTCATTTTTTAAACACAAACACAGTCCCAAATCAAGCTCCACCACTGTCATGATCATCCAAAACAAAACAAGCTTCAAGTTCATTTCAACACCACCACTCTCATTCAAGTTTCACTATCATGCGCAATCTATAAATTAATTCCATCATCCCAATCTAAAATTCATCATTTATAGTTGTTGACGGTGGATTTTGGTCTCAGGGCAATACGGGAATATCACTCCCGAGGCAATCCTCCTTTAATAGTGAATTTGTTTGGTTATGGGGGAAATCAAAAGCAAACTTAGCAGAAGGTAGATAATGCGCCAATCAAACAAGGAGTTTTAACGTGGTTCGGCGGATTTTTATCCGACCTACGTCCACGGACACAAACATGACTATACTTCTATTGCTGAAACTCGTATTTCTTGTGCTCTTTACAAGTTTTGATTCTGATCCCAACTCTCAATGCTCTCCCCTCCTATTTATAATAGTGTAGAAATCAGATTCCTTCTCCTATAAGAATTTCCTAGTTGAAACAATTTCCTTTTCCCATAAGGATTCCTAGTCAAAACTATTCCTTTTTCCCATAAGGATTCCTAATCAAAACTACCTTTACTTTCTTTATCCTCCTAGGACTCTGACTTATCAGTTTCCGTGTGAAAGTAGGATAATTTTATCCCTTTTCCCCGTAGAAATAGGATGTCTTATCTTATGGGCATGCTTCGCCATCTGGTCGGTCTAGACATGGTCGGTCATAATGGTACTTTGAACTGAGAATGCCGCTGTCGATCAGATAATTGCCCGGTCATCTGAACCGAAGTGCTCGGTTACCGATCAGAAAGTGATCGGTCACTTATTGTTTGGCTTTATAACACTCATGTGCTCGGCCATTTACTCATGTGGTCAGGTCGGCTTTTTAATGATTTCGTCCGAGAAGGGAATTACCTTTTTTACCTCTGCCGTACTCCTTAAATAACATAGGTCCTGAAAACACCATCAACATCTGTCCCCTAGTTCTCGGTAACAACGAGTTTGCGAGTTGATGCCGGGAACTATAAAAAAAGATGGTGTGTTGATCGCCTTGCAGGTGGTCGTTCCAAAAATCACAGAGAAATTGCCTTCGCCATAAACTAAGTCTTCTGTTTCTATCTTCATATCCTCGGTTATTGGAGATGCTGACCCTATTCAGAACGATTCTCCACCTCAAAGTAAATTGCTTACTTGGGTCGTTCCATCAGGAGATGAAGTTCCTCTTGTTGTCCAGACTAAAAATGACTCTTCTTCTGTAATATATGTACCACAGATTTGGAGGTCCTGACTCCTGACTGATCCAATCTCGATTGTGAGGAGAAAATTTTGCCTCTGTGCTCGGTGGCATGTGATCCTGTCTCGAGCTGTGAGAGATGCTCGGACCTGGGGGAATGTTACGTCCCCAGTCCGAAGGACTGACTCGGTGGGACGCAACCCGACCCCGAATGAAGAGAGGCACTTGGACCTGGGGGAATGTTGCGTCCCCAGTCCGAAGGGCTGATTCGGTGGGACGTAACCCGACCCCGAATGAAGAGAGGCACTTGGATCTGGGGAATGTTACGTCCCCAGTCCGAAGGACTGACTCGGTGGGACGCAACCCGACCCCGAATGAAGAGAGGCACTTGGACCTAGGGGAATGTTGCGTCCCCAGTCCGAAGGGCTGATTCGGTGGGACGTAACCCGACCCCGAATGAAGAGAGGCACTTGGATCTGGGGAATGTTACGTCCCCAATCCGAAGGGCTGATTCAGTGGGACGTAACCCGACCCCGAATGAAGAGAGTCACTTAGACCTGGGGGAATGTTACGTCCCCAGTCCGAAGGGCTAACTCGGTGGAAAGTACCTCGACCCCGAGCTGAGAAAGGCACTTGGACCTGAGGGAATGTTACGTCCTCAGTCCAAAGAGGTAGACTCGGTGGGACGTAACCCGACCCCGAGTGAAGAGAGGCACTTGGACCTGGGGGAATGTTACGTCCCCAGTCCGAAGGGCTGACTCGGTGGGACGTACTCCGACCCCGAGCTGAGAAAAGCACTTGGACTTGGGGGAATGTTACGTCCCCGGTCCAAAGAGGTAGACTCGGTGGGACGTAACCCGACCCCGAGTTGAATAACTAAGTGGCTCGGCGGAACGAATCCAGCCCCGAGCCGAATAATCAAGTGGCCTCGGCAGAACGAATCCAGCCCCGAGCCGAATAATCAAGTGGCCTCGGCAGAACGAAATCCAGCCCCGAGCCGAATAATCAAGTGGCATCGGCGGAACGAATCCAGCCCCGAGCCGATTAACCAAGTGGCCTCGGCGGAACGAATCCAGCCCAGAGCACTGGTTAATCCTTGGGACTTATTCAGATGGGAAGTGTATCCACCTTTGAAGCCCTATCGAATCTGACTTGGGCGTCCCCTTATCAGACCGACGAAAAAATAAAAACAAAACTTTGGAAAATAAAATCAAAAAAGTGTAAACAACAGCACGGATACCTTAGAACAGCGTCCCGTCCGATGTCTCCGAAACACAATTCTGAATCTTTCAATTCAGTGTCCCGGCGAACCAGGATTTGGATCAGAGAGCGTTTAAAATGGTAAGGGCACATCCTCCATACGTCGGGTCACTGTGGAACCTGTGTATTTGTGTGAGGGCTCCTCCTTACCGCGCTGGAGCAGGCACATGCCACAGGGGCACAACGCCTCCCCGTGCTGCGCCTCTCTTAGATCCAAATGATGAATGGATCAAAGAGTGTTTGGGATACTAAGGGCACATTCCTCCTTAGGTCCGATATCACGGGAGCTAGCAATCGTCACGGGGGCATCATCACTCCCCGTGCTATGTTTTCTCACGGATCCATTACATCGGGTCAGTGAGGATCAGAGAGTGTTCGACACATTAAGGGCATATTCCTCCTTATGTTCGGTAACACTGGAGCAAGCAATCGCCGCGAGGGTATCATCCATCCCCGTGCTATACTTCTCACAGATCCTATGCATCGAATATGTCCCTGAATATTCTGAGGACCCCGAGCTTGAGAGACATTTGGTTCTGGGGGAATGTTCCGTCCCCAGGCCAATAAGCATGACTCAGTGGGACGTAACCCGACCCCGAGCTGTAACAAACATCGATCTCGGCGGTACAAGAGCAGACCCGAGCCGGAAAGAGACATCGGTCTCGGCGGTACAAGAGCAGACCCGAGCCGGAAAGAAACATCAATCTCGGCGGTACAAGAGTAGACCCGAGCCGTAAAGAGACATCGGTCTCGGCGGTACAAGAGCAGACCCGAGCCGGAAAGAAACATCGATCTCGGCGGTACAAGAGCAGACCCGAGCCGTAAAGAGACATCGGTCTCGGCAGTACAAGAGCAGACCTGAGCCGGAAAGAAACATCGATCACGGCAGTACAAGAGCAGACCCGAGCCGTAAAATATATATCAACAAAACGGACTCGGCGGTACAAGAGCATACCCGAGCCGTAAAAAGACATCGGTCTTGGCGGTACAAGAGCAGACCCGAGCCGGAAAGAAACATCGATCTCGACGGTACAAGAGCAGAACCGAGCCCTAAAGAGACATCGGTCTTGGCGGTACAAGAGCAGACCCGAGCCGGAAAGAAACATCGATCTCGGCGGTACAAGAGCAGACCTGAGCCGTAAAACAAATATCAAAACCATTGTGTGAGCCATAACAAACAAGAATAATCAAATGTCAACCTAAGTCAGAAGAGGTTTTACTCACCTCTTTGGGGATCCGTTGTCTTTCTTGCAACTCTACGAGGGTCACTACAAGAAAGGCTCTTCTTAATACATCTTCTCTGCATCTCAGCATTCCACGTATCCGACCGGATGACTTCCGCTATCAACTTGGTTGACCTCAAAAATCGAATGTTCTCGGCTTCTAGTCTCTCATCATTCGTCTCTTCCATCCTCTCTAGTCTGTCCATCATGGATTTCAGAAGGTTTTGATTTTCCTCCATTTCTTTCCTCATATTTTCCTCTATTTTCTCTATCCATTCTGCTATTGGACTCCCCGACGACTGGCGATTTCCACCTTCTGCCATCGTCTTAATACGCGAGCTACTTTTTGTTGGAGTCCCCACAGACGGCGCCAACTGTTGACGGTGGATTTTGGTCTCAGGGCAATACGGGAATATCACTCCCGAGGCAATCCTCCTTCAATAGTGAATTTGTTTGGTTATAGGGGAAACCAAAAGCAAACTTAGCAGAAGGTAGATAATGCGCCAATCAAACAAGGAGTTTTAACGTGGTTCGGCGGATTTTTATCCGACCTACGTCCACGGACACAAACAGGACTATACTTTTATTGCTGAAACTCGTATTTCTTGTGTTCTTTACAAGTTTTGATTCTGATGCCAACTCTCAATGCTCTCCCCTCCTATTTATAATAGTGTAGAAATCAGATTCCTTCTCCTATAAGAATTTCCTAGTTGAAACAATTTCATTTTCCCATAAGGATTCCTAGTCAAAACTATTCCATTTTTCCCATAAGGATTCCTAATCAAAACTACATTTACTTTCTTTATCCTACTAGGACTCTGACTTATCAGTTTCCGTGTGAAAGTATGATAATTTTATCCATTTTCCCCGTAGAAATAGGATGTCTTATCTTATGGGCATGCTTCGCCATCTGGTCGGTCTAGACATGGTCGGTCATAATGGTCATTTGAACTGAGAATGCCGATGTCGATCTGATAATTGCCCGGTCATCTGAACCGAAGTGCTCGGTTACCGATCATAAAGTGATCGGTCACTTATTGTTTGGCTTTATAACACTCATGTGCTCGGCCATTTACTCATGTGGTCGGGTCGGCTTTTTAATGATTTCGTCCGAGAAGGGAATTACCCTTTTTACCTCTGCCGTACTCCTTAAATAACATAGGTCCTGAAAACACCATCAACAATAGTCAACTTAGGGTTTATGAAAATATACAAACCATACCCTTAACCATTTACCATCTTCCTAACACTAAATAACACAAAAACCATCATCTATTGGCAAGAAAGTTTACAATACAACAAGCCAATAAACTTAATCAACTTAAGGCATTTTCTTACTACTTAATGAAGTTGAGAACTTGTTCAAATGAATTCCAAAGGCTAGTAAAACCCTTTCAATTCTAATTGTTTCATTTTTGTAAATATTGGAATCTATACGATCAAACCACCCGTCTCGATTAGAGCGGATCCCCACATGACCCAAACCTATGGGGATTTTTACATTCTCTAATTGTGGGGATTTTTGCAATCTTTGAGTCACAGTTTTCAAAGCTATTTGGATATTCCAAGCATCTTGTTGACATATCGCCATAAAACTGCATTGAAAGTTATGTTAGGAAAAAGTTGTTGAGATATTGAAGACCAAGTCTATAGGATTTTGTTTTTATCTTGATTTTGTTAGCTTGATTTTAGGAGAATTGTTGCCTTGTATTTAGCAACTAATTGAATTTCTATTAAACCAAAACTCTATTTAAAGAGTGTTATTTAATGAATAAAACATATCTTTCCCTGCAATTTAACAACAAATTGGTATCATGAGCCTTTTTTCTTAAGGGATCTGTGAGTTGAGTGAAAAAAATACAATTCCTAAACATTTATCACCCATCTCTTTACAAACACAAATTTCTATAACCAATTAAGAATGAATTCAGAAGCTACATTCATTGTAATTGCACCTCCATTATTTGATGGAACAAATTATCAAATGTGGGCTGTAAAAATGGAAGCCTATCTTGATGCCAATGATTTGTGGGAAGCTGTTGAACAAGTATAAGAAGTTCCACTCCTGCCAGACAATCCAACTCTTGCACAAATCAAAAATCAAAAGGAGAGGAAGAAAAGACAAAAGAAAGAGCAACCTTATTTGCAGCTGTCTCACCCACCATTTTTAACATAATAATGGCATTGAAAACATCCAAGGAAATTTGGGATTTTTTGAAGCAAGAATATGATGGAGATGAAATGGTCAAAGGGATGCAAGTGTTGAATTTGATCCGAGAGTTTGAGATACAAAAGATGAAAGAATCGGAGACAATCAAAAAGTATTCTGATAGACTTCTTGGCATTGTCAACCAAGTAAAACTTCTTGGTACTGATTTTTCTGATTCTAGAATAGTTCAAAAGATCATAATAACAATACCTGAAAAGTTTGAGGTTGCAATTTCAGCTTTGGAAAACTCTAAAGATCAGTCAAGCATTACCTTGGCAGAAGTATGAATGCACTGCAGGCACAAGAACAAATGAAACTAATAAGACAAGAGGAAACTGTGCATGGAGCTTTTCATGCAAAAGCATAAAACTCTGGAGAAGGAAAAAATAAAAAATATAATAAAATGAAGTACAATAAGAAATTATAAAACTTCAACAAGTAGGAGACCAACAAAGATGAGACTTATCCACCCTGCCCACATTGTAAGAAAATAAATCATCCTCAAAGAAAGTGATGGTGGAGACCTGACATCAAATGCAAGAAATGTGGACAAATTGGACACATGGAAAGAATATGCAAATCACAGCAGCATGGAGTGAAGGCAAATGTTGTGGAAAAGCAAGATCAAGAGGAGCAGTTATTTGTTGCAACATGTTTTTGCAACAAGCAACAGCTCAAGTGACTCATGGCCTATAGACAGTGGCTGCACACATCATTTGACAAATGATCGAAGGCTTTTAAGCAGCTGGACAGAACTATGATTTCCAAAGTTAAAATTGGAAATGGTGAATACGTTTTAGTTAAAGGCAAAGAAATTGTGGCCATAGAAAGTTTGTCAGGTTTAAAATATATTTTCGATGTTCTATATGTACCTGAGATTGATAAAAACTTATTCAGTGTTGGGCAACTTGTTGAAAAAGGCTTCAAAGTTATATTTGAAGACAAATGGTGTATAATCACTAATGAAAAATGGCAGAAAAGTATTCAAAATAAAAATAAGAGCAAAAAGCTTTACTCTAAATCTGATAGAGGATGAGCAAATAGCTTTTTCGACTAATGTAGGCAATGAAGAATTATGGCACAGAAGGCTCAGGCATTTTCATCATGCTGGACTTCTATACATGCAGAGAAATAACCTAGTGAGAGGTGTTCTATTGCTAGATGATAAGTTGACAGATTGTGTGTCTTGTCAATATGGAAAACAAGTTAGAAAATATTTTCCTCAAACTGCATGGAGAGCATCACATAAACTTCAACTTGTGCACACAGATATTGGAAGCCCTCAAAGAACTGCTTCACTAAATGGTAGCATATACTATATAGCCTTTTATTAATGACTACATCAGATTTTGTTGGATTTATTTTCTTAAATTCAAATCATAAGTTGCTAATGTGTTCTGGAAATATAAAACATTGGTGGAGAATCAAAGTGGCAGCAAGATACAGATTATAAGATCTGACAATAGGAAGGAATACACATGTAGAAGCTTTCAATAGTTATGTGATGAAGGTGGTATTGAGCATCAGCTTACAGCACCATACACACCACAACAGAATGGAGTAAGTGAAAGAAAAAATATGAGCATCATGGAGATGACTAGATGTATGTTGCACGAAAAAAAGCTGCCAAAGAAACTGTGGGCAGATGCTACAAACACAACAGTGTTTTTACTAAACAGATTGCCTATCATATTTCTGCATAAAAGAACTCCATTTGAAGCATGGTTTGGATACAAACCAAATCTGTAATATTTAAAAATTTTGGTTGTCTTTGTTTCACTTATGTGCCTCAGGTTAAAAGAGATAAGTTGGATAAGAAGGCAGAACCTGGAGTATTTATTGGATATAGCAGCCTGTCCAAAGCTTACAGAATTTTTCAACCACAAAATGGAAAAATTCTTGTAAGTAGAGATGTTAAATTTATGGGATAAACAATAGAAATGGGAGGAACCATAAAAGGAGTAGAAATTAGAAGCTTGGAAAAATACTAATGACAACATAGATGATGAACCAGTCAAATGTACAAGGCTTTTATCTGATATTCATGAAAGATGCAACATTGCTGTTTTTAAACCTGCAGAATTCAAGGAATCAGACAATGATGATAAATGGATTGAAGCAATGAAATATGAGCTTAGAATGATTGAGAACAATGACACCTGGGAGTTGGTAAACAAGCCTCAGAACAAGAAATCAATAGGCGTCAAATGGGTTTATAGAACCAAGCTTAATGCAGATGGTTCTGTCAACAAATATAAGGCCAGATTAGTGGTGAAGGGATATGCTCAAGTGTTTGGAGTAGACTTTTCAAAAACTTTCACCCATGTAGCACGACTTGATACAATCAGAATGTTGCTTGCCTTGTCAGCACAAAAAGCTTGGAAAGTGTATCAGTTAGATGTCAAATCTGCATTTCTAAATGGCTATCTGTAAGAGGAGATTTATGTGGATCAACCTGAGGGTTTTCAAGTGAAGGGACAAGAGGAGAAGGTTTACTTATTAATAAAAGTATTATACAGTCTCAAACATACTCCCAGAGCTTGGTATAGCAGGATTGATGAACATTTACAAAGTCTTGGTTTTGTTAAAAGTCCAAGTGAGGTCACTTTATATATAAAAGAAACAGATTCTAACATGATTCTAGTTTTTGTTTATGTTGATGATTTACTTGTAACAGGCAGTAATGGGAAGTTGATGCAAGAATTTAGGACTGAAATGCTCAAAGTCTTTGAGATGACAGATCTTGGGTTGATGTCTTTTTTTGGGAATGGAAGTGAAGCAGAGTTATGATGGAGTCTTCATATGTCAAAAGAAATATGCAAAGGAAATAATTAAAAAGCTTCATATGGAATATTGCAAGAGTGTAAACACACCAATGAATCAAAAGGAGAAGTTCACAAAGAACGATGGAGTAGACAAGGTTGATGAATGACTCTACAGAAGCTTGATTGGTTGTCTGATGTATCTTACAATAAATAGACCTGACATCATGTTTGATGTATGTTCACTTTCAAGGTTCATGCACTGTTGCAGTGAAATACATTTTCAGGCTGCAAAGAGAGTCATAAGATATATCATAGGGACAACAAACTATGGCATCAAATTCAGTTACCATCAGAATTTTATGTTTCATAGATTTTCTGATAATGACTGGGCAGGTTTTATTGATGACATGAAGAGTACAACTGGTTTTTGTTTCAGTTTTGGATCAGAAATGTTCTCATGGAGTTCAAAGAAACGGAACATTATAGCTCAAAGCACATCAGAAGTCGAGTATGTAGCAGCTACTGCTGCAGTAAATCAAGCAATCTGGATTAGAAAGTTGCTTGTAGACTTACACATGAAGTAAGATGAGCCTACGCAAATTCATACAGACAACCAAGTTGCTATCTCAATGGCAAATAATCATGTTTTTCATGGGACAACTAAGCACTTCAACATTAAGTTGTATTATTTAAGAGAAATGCAGAAAGAATGGGAGGTTAAACTGCTTTATTGCATAAATGAGGATCAAGTGGCAGATATATTTATCAAAGCCTTATCAAAAATAAATTCGAGGTGTTAAGAAACAAATTGGGTCTCTGCAGCTATTAAGGCAAGGAGGAGTGTTGACATATTGCCATAAAGCTGCATTGAAAGTTATGTTGGAATAAATTGTTGAGATATTGAAGACCAGGTCTATTTTTTATCTTGATTTTGTTAGCTTGATTTTAGGAGAGTTGTTGTCTTATATTCAACAACTGATTGAATTTCTGTTAAACCAAAACTCTATTTAAAAAATGTTATGTAATAAATAAAACAATTTTTTCCTGCAATTTAACAACACATCTGGTTATTCCAAGTTGTGAGTTCCAATCCTAAGCCGGATGTTGAATAAAAGGATTTCAACATCCTTTCACAAAATGCATCTGTCAAAATTTGATCAGGTCGTCACATGATTTAATTATTCCACCAGCCAACTACTTTCATAAATACAGCTATGTTAATGTTTGAACAAATTTGGGAAGTTGAAGTTATTAATTGTCTTTGAAAATTATATTTTCTTTTATTAGTTTCTACAAGATATTTTTTAAAAGGGAAATACTAATGAGTACCCTTGGGGCACTTGTTAATGATCAATTTTAAGAAAATTTTTATAGGAAAAATGAAAAAGTAATTAATGTTTTGACAATTTTTTACTTTCCCCATAAAAGTGATATGAAAACTTATCAAAAATGAATCTTTAATGAGTGCCCTTAAGGCACTAGTTAGCATGACCATTTTTTAAAATTATTGTGTGGTCATTTTCTATGCTTAGAATTAGGGGTGTTCACGGGTCGAGTTTTTTTAAATTTTGTGAGACCCGATCTGGTCGGGTCACGTGGAAGTGAAACCTGATCGGGTCGGGTCGGGTCGGAAAAATTTTTTTTAATGATTTAATTATTTTGAAATATAAATATTATTTATTTTATATCCTGAAAAATTATCATATATATAAAATTTTAATACAATAAAAGTAATAAATAAATGAAATAATAATAAAAAAAACTTTAAAAAAAATAAAATTCTTAGAAAAATAATAAAATTTGTAGAAAAATAATAAAAATATTATCAGGTCGGGTCGGATTTTAGTATCAACCCGTTGTCCAACCCGAAAATTTCGAGTCGGGTCGGGTTGAAATTTTTTTTTAAACCCGCACCGGTCGGATCAGGTCACGGATTGACTCGACCCTATGAACACCCTACTAAGTATCTTATGACTAGGATGTTATTTCTTATTCATAGTGTGGCGATCTCAATATTTTCTTGGGTAATTCTCGTGATGGTTATTTTTTTTTTATCCATAGGATTTACTAACATTTTTACCCCACGATTCCAAATCAACAGATTGAGTGCGCAACTCTTAAGTCATTTAATATTAAAATAATAATAATAAATATGTCATCTAATTTCATTTCAAGGGGGAATCGCTTTGTTTTTGTATTTTGATTTTTATTGTATAAAGTACATTTTCGACTAAAGCATGCCTTAGAATTTTTTTTAGAATACTTTTTCTTTACTTTTTAATACTTTAAACATATTTGGTTTATTTATTTTCTACTACTTTATTTCCAAAACCTCGAAAAAAGGCATCAAACAATCGTATCACTCAAAAAATCACATTTTTATTTCGGTTCAATTCTATTCTAGAACTTAAAATTCCTTTTTGTTTTTTCCTTTATAGATTTTTCATTTTGTCTTTTCATATACTATATAAAGGATAAAGCATGCACAATGTAGATAAGGAACCTTTGGATCTAAAACAATAATGTGGGCATCACAAATCTAAATTATTATAATTCTTTTAGGCAATTTTTTGTTTGTATATTTTTATCGAATTTTATCTCCCACCATTACACTGGTTTGGATAAGGGAGAATTACAACAAAAATTGTACATCTACGAAAAATGATTTTTAGATTTCATATGGGAAATGTGATAACTTTCATCATGAATTATTATAAAACAATCCATATGATTCCAATTTTACTTGATTTTGAATTTCGAATCTGAAGATAATAATGGAAATAGAGACAAAGAAACTCCATAAATTTGAGGAATTTTATATTGAATAGTACATAGTTACATATCGACCAGCAATAAGAAAAAAAATCTAGCACTGCATTTCGATATCGATTGAAATTGCGTTGTTGTGGCAGAAGAATGATAGCTACACTAATTTAGTATATTCTAAAAAAAATCTCGGTATTATATTGACGATCTGACGAATATTCAAATTCAATGAAATTCATTAACTGATCTTAACTTTTACGGAATCAATCGCTCGTGACTATACAAGAATAATTTGAGCTTAGCATGTTTAGAAGTATATGAGAACGTTCTTTTGCTGATATTATTACCAGTATTTGATACTAGATCATTCATAGCATTACTATACTCAATGATAGTTGGTTATTCGTCAGTACGTGGTTAGTTTACGATTTGTTTGGAAGCTCTCTGATGAACGACTAATATACTGATATTTATCGCCCTTATTTTAATATTTTATAGGTTGTCTTGAGTTTTATGAGCGTTTTGATGTGCTTGGGGTTTTTTTTTAAGGTAAAAATCATGTCAAGACTTAAACGGACTCAACGATGGATGAATGAAACAAAATTGGAACTGATTTGGGCCATATTTCATAGTCAAAAGCGCGTCCCGACGCGCGGCATAACAAAAATCATCCAGAGAGTGACTTACTAAGGTGCATCGCGACGCCCATGGAGGCAAGTCGCAGCGCGCCAATGATGCAGCTGAAAGTCGCGACGCGCATTAGCGCGTCACAACGCGGAAGGTGCGTCCCGAGTTCGTCATGAATCTGATTTTTAATGAGGAAAGATCCCCCCGGGACATCCTATATAAGGAATAGTTCTTCCCAAAACCTAAAATCCCTCATAACAAATTTTGGAGAAATTTCACACTAGGGCCATGCGTAGCCAATATTAGAACATGACCTTCATGAATTGGTTTAAAATTAATTTACATAAATATATAGTTAATTGTTTTAAATACGAATATATTTACCTGACAATCGAAAGAGGCTTGTAGATAGTTTAGTGTTCTAAGTTAATAATTCGTAACAACCTTGTTGACGGCTGATTTTCGTTCCAGATAAAATTCGGGAAAATCACCCCTCGAACAAACCTCCCTCAACTATGATTTATTTAGTTCGGGTCCAAAAGAAAACTTAGCAAAAGATGGAAAACACACAGAGAATTTCACGTGGTTCAGTGGAATGGATCCGACCTACATCCACATGCACAAGGAAAATGATGTTTTTATTATGACATCGGGTCAGACCGACCTCTCTATCTCTCGCTTACAATAGACTTTTTGCTCTCTTTTACAAGTGAAAAATTAAATTAGCCAATCTAAAGAGAGAACCTCTTACAATGAATTCTCAACCCCTTTATATACTATGATAAATTCTACTGTTATAATAACTTATGACGTCAGTCACGTTTCCTTGTCATTATTGCTCATTACTCGTACGTTACACTCATCAGTCTTTACTCGTACGTTACGCCCATCAACTGTCTGGCGGTTCTAGGTTTCATATAGGGCTTATGTCATCCATACATATGCATAAGGTTCAACATCCTCGACCTAGGTAACCGGGTCGGTATGCCGAGACAAGTAACATCTTTCATTGTGTCTACTAACAGATAGGGTCGGTGTGCCGAGACTCTAGGTGTTTGGTCTGATTTCTTCAACCGGGTCTGATCTGCTAAGTCGATCCTGACTTCAAAGGTTGACACGAGACTCTGAATGCCGAGTCTGATGCTGAGGCTGCCCTTAGAGTCTGATATTGAGGTTATCACGAGATTCTGATAATGGGATCGACCTAACCACATCGGGTCAATCTTCACAAATATTTTAGTGATGTCGGACCTAACCACCTCGGATATGACCACCTCGGTGTCCCAACGTGTACCTCGGGCTCGGGACCCTCTAGCGGCCTCTTATCTTCACAATATCATTGGGCTTTTATCTGTTAACTGCAATCATCATTCTACCCTTCCGAGGGATTCTGAATTCTTGGGGGGTGAAAAAACACCATCAATATTTGTCTCCTAGTTCTCGGTATCAACGAGTTAGCGAGTTGGTGCATGTCGGGAACTATAAAAAAGATAGTGATGCATGAAGCTGGAAACCAATCTGGTATCCTCGGGCTGATATTCCGTTCTGATCCAGTCCAAAATCTCAAGTCTGCCACACCTCTCAGCAAGTACCACGACTGTAAGCTTCAATATTTCTTGTGAAAATCTACGTCGGGTTCAAAATTCTGATCCATCATCTCAGTTTCTAGTTCATATCTTGCTCATCATTTCCATTAGACATTCTTCAAACGAAGTTTGATCCGAGCTGAGCCTGGTCGGCTCATCCACTGGCTTCTCCGCTTGATGATCTACAAATAAAATAAAGGCCATGAGGGAAATCTCATATGTCACTTGGTAGAAAGAGAATTAACCCTCTTTGCACCAATACACATGAATAGGGCCTCGGTGGGCTGTAACTCAACCCCGAGCCATACGTGTTATGGTTACCGGGGGTGCCAAATGTGATATGGTTACCCTGAGACGTTAAATGCCACGTCGGTCTTCAATGACTTCAATCCATACGTGCTATGGTTACATAGGGGCGCAAAACATGTTATGGTTACGCTGAGATGCCAAAACGACATGTCGGTCTTCAATGACTTCAATACATATGTGTTATGGTTACCTGGGGGTGCCAAACGTACTATGCTTACCCTGAGATGCGAAACGCCATGTCGGTCTCCAATGACTTCAATCCATACGTGCTATGGTTACCTGGGGGGCCAAACATACTATGGTTACCCCGAGTGCCAAACGTCATATCGATCTTTAATGACTTTAATCCATACGTGGTTTCCTAGGGGCACCAAACGTGCTATGGTTACCCCAAGGTGCCAAATATGGTACTCTCTGTAACCGTGAACTTTACGTCCTCTGGACATCATTTCGGGGTCCACATGTCTTCCCCTTCGAATCTGCTTCCTCGAGTGGTTTCTCTTTCTCTTTCCGAGGTCTCCATCTGCTTCGGTTATCCTCTTTTCTCTCGTTATTTCTTCCCTCTTTCTACTAGATCATACTCCATCAGGTTCTTCGGTCTTCTCTAGTTCTCAATCTTTTCCATCATAGTCTTTATATGAGCCTGAGTTGTTTCTCTCTTCTTTCGTGCATCCTCTATTTCATTTCGCATGGTTTCCTATATCCTCTCCATCCATCATATCATCGATGACTCTCCAGTTCTATGATTTTCGTCTCTTGCCATCGTCTTAACGTGCTTGTTGCTTTTCGTACTTTTCCTCATAGACGGCGCCAACCAACTGTTGATGGTTGATTTTCGTTCCAAAGGTAATTCGAAAAAACCTCTCTCAACTGTGAATTTATTTGGTTTGGGGACCAAAGGCAAACTTAGCAAAAGATGGAAAACACACAGAGGATTTAACGTGGTTCGGCGGAATGGATCGGACCCACGTCCAAAGGTACAAGGAAATGAAGTTTTTATTAGGAATTTGGGTCAGACCGACCTCTCTATCTCTCGCTTACAATAGGCTTTTTGCTCTCGTTTACAAATGAATAAGCAAATTAGCCAACCGAAAAAGAGAACCCCTTATATTGAATTCTCAGCCCCTTTATATACTGTGACAAATTCTACTGTTACAATGCTTATGACGTCAGCCACGTTTCCTTGTCATTATTGCCCATTACTCGTACCTTACGCCCATTAACCATTGCTCGTACGCTACGCCCATCAGGCTTTACTCGTACGCTACGCCCATCAACTGTCTGGCGATTCTAGGTTTCATGTAGGACTTACGTCATCCATATATATGCATAAGATTCAGCATCCCCGACCTAGGTAATTGGATCGATGTGCCGAGACAGGTAACATCTTTCATTGTGTCTACTCATAAATCGGATCGGTGTGCCGAGGCTCTAGGTGCTTAGTCTGATTTCATAGATCGGTCTAATCTGTTGAGTCGATCCTGACTCTCAGAGGCTGACACGTGGCTCTGAATTCCGAGTCTAATGCTGAGGTTGTCCTGAGAGTCTGATGTCGAGGTTATCCCGAAAGTCTGATGTTGGGACCGACCCGACCACATTGGGAAAATCTTCACAAACGTTCTAGTGCTGTCGGACCTAACCGCCTCGGACATGACCACCTCAGTGTCCCAACGTGTACCTCGGGCTCGAGACTCTATGCCGACCTTTTATCTTCACAATATCCTTGAGCCTTTATCTGTTAACTGCAATCCTCATTCTACCCTTCCGATGGATTCTAACTTGTTGGGGGTGAAAAACCACCATCAACAAACCTAATTGAATGAAAAATATATAAACCCATTATTTGTGTACTTAGATGAAGTTAAAACCTTAGATTCTTCTCGTATATAAAGTTTATCTCCAAAATTATTGTTTGCTATTTATTTACTTTCAGTTAATTTCAGCATGAACACCCCTTTCTCAACCAATAGTTTATTTAAATTAAGTAGGTTAGTCTTAATATTAAAAAGAGAAATAACAAATTCATATGAGTACGATATCCGACTAATAGTCAATATATTACTTGAGTAATACGTGTGTTTACGTGCGGTATAATAATTACGATCAATCTCGCCTAAACAAGAATTTTATAGAGAGCCAACAATGGATTAGGTTTATCATGGGATGAACGGCACTGTTGATATTGACCCCAAAAAAGAAACGGTAGATATAACTAGCCAATGCACAATCAACCATCGCATTGTAAAATTTGGATAGGTTCAAACGATGGTCATTAGGTCCTCCTAAAATGATCTACTAAATTCATTGAGTTGTTCCAAAGAATCAAAACAGCCTATTATTAATGGTATTATTGTCTGGGCACAGCATCAACTTCAAATATGGAGGCAGGAGTTACCAATTAACACAGTTGGAATAAGTTAAAACGATTTCTGGAAGTTATGGCAATTCTTATTTTTATTTTACTTGCAGGATTGAAACGAAGGTCTAGACACAAGCATCTTTTTTTTTTTGGCACTAGAAAAGAAATGACATTCTTAGTTGTATCAACAGCTCTTGTACAAACCAAAATAAACATCCTTGTAAAAAACACACACA
The DNA here is from genome assembly GCA_019454045.1 of Zanthoxylum bungeanum. Lineage (NCBI taxonomy): Eukaryota > Viridiplantae > Streptophyta > Magnoliopsida > Sapindales > Rutaceae > Zanthoxylum > Zanthoxylum bungeanum. Next base: position 172,580 of record SKCR01051426.1, read on the forward strand.
ATTGTGAACAAACATAAACCTTGATAAAAATACAGACACACTAAATAACAACAAAAACATCACTGCACTGCACAATCAAACTTAAAAAGAACAATAAATAGACAAGTTAATAATATCACTCACATTGACATGCCCAAAGTGAAATCAGAAGAAAACATATCTTGATCCAACTTATGTTTCTATTTTGAGTAGAGAGAGAATTGAGGGATGTACTGTTGAACCGCTGAGCAAGGCCTCGGATCACAAGGACTATAACATCTCGCATATGCCGGGAGTGGACTATCAAGTCTACTTCATTCTCACTGTCCACTACAATCTTAAACCGTCTTTGGTCATTTCGGAACAGCTCCACCTGTCATATACCACAATCATGAGTACAAAAGATAAGAGTTTATCCGAATATATGAACATAATCATTCCCAGATTATTCGTCTTTTGGGTAAGTTGTGTGGTAGGTAATTGACACGAGCGTAAACAGATATAATATCAAGACTTGTAGATGAAACCTACATGAAAGGGTGGAGCATAAGTTCCACGGATTTCGGTAGTAGGGAAAGAAGTCTTGGAACCTGGCTTCACCACCTTTACTCTTTTTCTATTAATTTCTAGAAATCTTCTCTCAAGAAGACTCCCTTCTCCAGGGGCCTGCAAAATAAGCAAAGTGTACTGTGTAAGAATATAATTCTTAAAAGTAATTTCAACACTTGACAATTTTAAAATTTGAGAGAAAAATAGGAATGCAAACCATTTTTGGAGAGCGGTCCTTGTCACATAATACCTGTTCCCAGAGAACAAAGGGATGAGCCATTGGAAGACTATAATGATAGAGCTATCTCAAAGTAATATACGAACTTATTATTATATATTTCTTAGAAGTTCGTATCCAACTAAGTGAAGCATAAATTGTTGAGATATAAGTTAATAAAAGAATGTGATCAAACAAATAGTACACACCATAGTATTGATTGCATTTCTACCAGCCGTAAAAAAAAATAAAACCACTCTTTAGGGTAAGTGTGCAAGTTTGTAGTTTGTATACATTATCAGGATGAGACTTTTTTTGAAAAAAAATAGATAAATAAAAACAAAAGGACAAAACAAATGAAGATATATGATACACAAGCATCAACCTGCACTGCAATTGGGTCAAAGTGTAAAGGAAACAGTATTTATAGCTGAAAAATTTGGAAGAAGAATCAAAAGGTAACTAAGAACAGAATCAGACCTCATACTTCACAGCTCCAAGATCAAGCTTCTGCTTCACTTCTTTAAAAACATCAGGCTCTGCCATTGAATCCAACAATTTAAATCATACGTTAAAAAGGCAAATATAACATAAAACATAATATACGACCGCTAGTAATTTGTGATATTTTTAAATAAAGTTAGCTGAACAATAAATATCAAAAAAGGTACTTGTTTAATCTGAGGCATGAATTATGATGATTAGCTCAAGTAATTGGTATTATGTAATGCGAAGAAACCTAAAAGGTCAAAAATCGGCAATATAAACAAGTTGGAGAACATTTTTTAAATTACCAACTGCAATCGGATCTGTGGATGCTGAAACAGGTTGCCCCTCAACACCATCCTCTCTTACAGGAGTATAGATGGCTACAAGCCTGTATCCCACATCATCAACATAAGCTTCATACATCCTCCCTGTCTCTCCTGCAATATCAAAATTAACCTTTTCGAATCATATATTAAATAAAACCAAAAAAAATACTTTACAAAATGCCAGCTGTTTGTCAGATACATTAATACCAGACGAATCTGTTTCACAAAATGAAAATGGATTTGAGATTCAAATTTGCAAAATCCTTCTTTCATAGACTCATTGAAATTTTCCTTTGGTAAATTATGATTGATTTGTTCTCTTGTTTCTTAGCAAAAGAAAAGAAACATATATACACTTCAAATTACCAATAGAAAAAAGGCTCATAAAAAGATATCAAGTAATTCATACGAAATCTTCTGGTCTGTAATGTAAATGCTTTCTGTCATATTGTCCTTCAAGATAAGACCATTTCAACATAATAATGTATGGACACTGACAGTAAATAAGAAGAGAATATTTTTAGGGAAACAAAATTTGGATTAAAAATTGAAAAAGAAAACGAGGGAGGGAGGGAGCATCTCAGGCCCAAAAGTGCATAAGGTAATATAGACTTTATATAAATAGTATATAGGCTTTTGCTAACACTCTATTAAGTAACCATTGTGTTATTATCAACACTCCTTTTTCCATTACATATAAATGATCTACATAATACAAGGGATAATAACAGAAAGGGAATGCCAATCTGTGAAGATGTGGCTTAGATTTTTTTTTAAATGCTGAGTTTTGAAGAACTTTTAGAATTTAGAATACCTTGTATGGAGATAAGATCAGGACTTCCAACCATTGCTCTAAGCCATTGAATTCTGCTTTTCCCTTCTTTCCTCCACTATAAATTCCACGAACAGCATATAAATTGGTGTGGAAACCTCTCCCCTCGATCTCCAGCTTATCTATTCTAGGAATTCTGGAGATAAACAAAAATTTATACATGAGGAAAGAGATGATGAAATAAATAAGATATGTATAATAATAATAATAATAATCTGTTTCATTAGTGAAACCAGGAAGTATTGTGAGTATTTTATAAAACAAGAAACACAAAAGGTTGGAAAGTGGCAAAATATACATGGTAGTAATTGAGAAAGTTGAATTAGGAACAGAATCAACAAGGATATTGAATAAAATTTTTAATTGGAATTCTTATTTGTTTGGTTTGGTTTGGTTTGAAAAATAAAATTAATGTTTCACATGTCTATTTCATTGGTCTGCAACTATCAAAGAAACCCATTCCACATTTTAATACAAGACCAATTTTCAGTGACATAATCACCAGCTATTTACTCTGGATATTAAAACAGCGGATGAAAAAGATGTAGAAACAATCTAACTAATGCACTTGAATTGAAATGCACATGACCTGGCACAATTGGAGCTGTCTCCGCATATGCTGGCTCACTTGACCTTCCAAACACATCAGTCACAATGCATTCACATCTCAAGCAATGACTAATGTCCTCCAGCCGCACTTTGTACGTGCAGGAACGCTGTGCTGGTAAAGGTTCAAAAGAAGACTTTGAATCACCTCCATCTGATGAACAGAACCTGCATGCAGCATCCCTTGCATCACTTTATAGGAACAAAGAGGAATAAAACTCGCAAAAGGAAAAGATTGTTATCATGATGCTAATTTCAGAAGACAGGATAAGTTTACAACTTTATCATGATATTTCAACTAACAAACAGCCTTCCCAGGTTATAGCAAAAAAATAAAAAGAAAACGAGTTTGACAATTGAAACTGCCCCTCCTAGTAATTTGCATATTGATTTTACATATCACAAGGAAACATGCATTATAACATTTGAATTGCTATTTACAATAATTCCTAAATAAAAAAAATTATCAGAAAAAAAAAATCACCAGAAGATAATCTACACACACAGAAAGACATCGCTAAAGGAAGTTGCAGCAAAAAATTGTCTTTTTTTTTTTTAAATTGGAAACAAGGAACTTTATTAAGAAAAAAGGAGAACTACAGAAACAAGTGGATAAGGAGGAATCCAAAAAAAAAAAAAAAAATGAGTATCCCTCCTGGCAAAACCAACTAGAAATTTAAAAAAGTTGCTGCAACTAAAGGATCTCCGGCTATAGTTGCAGCACTAACTGAAATCATGCAGTGGAGTGAAAGGATGCAGCATCATACCACTGGTATCGTACATCTTTCTTGTACTTGCTCCAAACACATTCTTGAATTTCACTCTTTGGGATGACTTCGACAACAGTAAGTACATCACCTTCCATCGCTTTTCCAGTGAGAGCAAGCATCTCCACTCTTGGAAGTTCTGTAGGCAATCCAATATCCAATTCAAATTCAATTAAACTTAGGCATGATAAATAGTAAAACCCATACCACCAATTTATTCTTAGATGATTTCTTGAAGCCAATAACTACTAAGGAAAACAAAAGAAACAGAAAGGGGAAATCCTAAAAAGAGGCAAATGTTCATCATTCACTGGCCATGCTACTACATGTGGCAGCTTTAGCAGACAAGCATTGCTAACATTTATGTTAGTCATCAGTATTTTCTGATAAGAAACACCTACCATCTGACTTTTTAACAAGCTTGGAGGGTTATGACTACCAAACTCAAAGCTCAAACTACAAAACCTTTCAACGCAAATGAAAAGGATATCAGCAAACTAAAGAATCTAAGTTTGAACATGTCAAGAGACGCATAAAATATGGGAATGAGGTATCATTTAAATAACATCAGAAGTACCACAATGATACTTGGTTTGGACAATTGGACTACATAGATAATCTTCAAAATGATTTAAGGATCTTCACCCAACATCTCTACTATGTTGGGAGCAACAGTAGAGAAATGAAGCAGGGGTGGGTATCTACAATGACAAATAAATATCAACAAGCTACCATTTGCAGATGTCTTCATCCATCAGAAACTCTATCTATTCAACATTGTATTATAAATCAATTAACCATCTGTTTTGAGAATTTTCAATACCAGCACAGCTAGATGAAGTAGGAAAAAATCAGTAAATCTGGTGATACCAGTCTGGCATGTAGAATGACAAATGCAGATACCATTTTGTGAAACAATGAATATCATATAGACCAAGCTTCACTTCAATTAAATCACTCACCAGGGAGAATGATGTCCGTAGGCTCAGACAATTTGAGTTCTCCCACAACTGAATCTGAACGAACTGGTGTGTACCTAGACATGTGAATATGTTTATCATGCTAAAGATTAGATTCTAAATAGAGGAGAAACAAATTCACAGACCAATGTAATTTAAGCTTTTAGTTTTAGGTCAAATGGTCAACAAAAACAAAGATTGATTCAAAGAGTAAATGCTTTGTTTTTGTTGTTGTAAGTTGTAACAGACAATTATCTCAAGGATGGTAAACATTTTAGGAAAGAAAATACAAGAATGTCTTCAAAAGGACAACTAAAACATGGCAAATTCTTGTAAGGTCAGATATGCATGCAAGATCAGGATCTTGTATACAAATTGCCCAGAACCAAATAGCATAGAGGTTCATCGTTTTCTCCAGATCTCATTTTGCTTATAAAATACAAATTGCCAGGCATTCATCTTTTTTCTCATTCATAAAAATGTCATCTGTTACAAACCAAAAAAAAGTGTCAGTTAAAGCGAGACAGAAGTATTACCCGAACAATAAACGGCAAGTGTAATCTGAATCTGTAACTTCATAAGTTTTAGAGTGAGCCACATCAATTAGACAATAGTCCCATCATTGCTTTCTCTATACCAGCTAAAGAGGCTTGATCCCTCATGGCCACAAAAATATTCACCTTCTCCAGTATATATCCGAAAGACAGCTCCTTCACACGACACATTAGAAATACGGAGAGCTGCCATATGTTTTACGTGAATGTGTTAAAGAAAAGTTCCAAGTGAATTAAACACCTGAAAACTCTCAATGTGACTAGGACCAAGTTGAACCAACCATTTCTGACAGCTCAAAAAGTGGTTTTGCTTGAACTAAAATAAAAGACGAATGTATGCTACTGCTCCAGCACATAAAAGCATCCAAAATAGTCAGAGAAGAAAACACATTATGAAACTACACGAAAGTTTCTAAAAACACATTCCGTATAGTATCTAAATGACATATATGTTGTCAAGGCACGTTCATATGGGAAAGTCCCAAATATTGGCCAGCAGAAGAGTCATAAAACTTTGACTATACAAAGTAACAATTGAAAATTTTTTT